>JASAND010000822.1:0-47683 GCA_030248195.1 Trissonchulus latispiculum | reverse complement strand
TCTCCCTGGTTGATATCATACGTGACATGTACGATTCCTCAGTCTGTCGCGTAAGGGTGAATGGGTCCTTTACATCGGAATTCAGGATATCCACTGGTGTCCGTCAAGGTGATATTCTGTCCCCAATCCTATTCCTACGTGCTGTAGATTGGGTGATGCAGCAAGCGGTTGGCGAGACCGATGGAGTTCTAGTGGCTGAAAACATGCAGTTAGCCGACCTGGAGTACGCCGACGATGTAGCTCTGCTATCTGAATCGGAGCTGGCCCTACAGGATCTGTCATCAATTGATGGCTGGGGCCGGGTCACGGGGCTATCTCTGAATGCAGCCAAGTGTAAAATCATCCCTCCATGTAACTCTCACTCTCCACTTGGTGCAGGAAACCTGGTACTCAACGGTGCTGCTCTGGATAGGATACCTGAGTTCACATACCTCGGCAGCGTGGTGTCGCGAGAAGGAAATATTTCATCTGAAATTGACACCAGAATAACCAAGGCTGGCTTGGTTTTCCGTCAACTGCATAAAAGCCTGTGGTCCAGGCGACAAGTATCACTGAGGGAAGACGAAGCTGAGAGTTTTTGATGCAATGGTGCTTTCCACTCCTATGCTTGTGACTCTTGGACTGTTAGACAGTCAGACCTACGACGTCTGGAAGTCTTGAGCGGTCGTGCTTGCGCACCATCTTACGGATCAAGCGTCGAGACCGTATCTGTAACGACGAACTGTACCGACGCAGTATGCAAAGGACCCCAATCGCGGCTCGTATCCGAATGTCCCGGCTTCGATGGCTTGGACATCTGGCTAGAACGGACCCATCTCGGTTGGCGAGGATCCTTTTCTTTTCCCCTGTCCCTGGGCATTGGAGGAAGCCACCCGGTCGGCCGGCGCTATCCTGGAGACAGGTAGTGGAAAGGGACCTCTGGGAAACAATGGGCCCCTATAGGCATGCAGGTTTCTCGTGGGACGATGTGATCAACGACCTGGCCCGAGACAGACGGCAGTGGCAAGAGGTGGTAGCGAATGCTGGTATGGTTCCGGAGCCCTTCAGATTGCTGGTCCAGCGATGAAGAAGGCATAAGTAAGTAAGTAAGTAAGTGGGTGAATAGGTTGAAAGTACAAAAATATGCCGCGGAACCAGATATATTTGATCAAGAAAACTAAATCTTCAATGTACATAAATTTTAGCAAACCTTTTATTATTTAAGATTTTTCGTAATTAAAACCCAGGATTCCGGATTTTTTCCGATTTTCCATGTCGTCTCTATTAACGAACGAAAAACTTCCAGCATTGCCTCTCAGCTAAGTTAACAATCGCTATTAGTTTTTGCCTTGACAATTTGATTGGGATAGGGGTAGGCATGGAGGGTGGAAAAGGTCCCTCTGTGTCTGCTTCTGTTTTCCAGTTAAATTGCAGGGAAATAGGCAAAATTAAGGAGCCTCATTAAAGTCTGAATTATACTTTTAGATTTAAATTTTAAAATTTAATCTCGGAGAAAATGCGTATATACACGTTTTTAAAGATACTTACTTTTCACCTTTATCCAACGATAGGGGACACCCTCCTAACAGACCGTATGTTTCCTACTATCCTGTCTTAGTGCTCGCTATCCCACCGACTCCATTTCTGCAGCCACACTTTTCCCCCGTTTGCCTTTCGAGCAGGCTTTCAGTTTAGTTTTTCAGCCTACCTAGTTGATATTGCCATGCGGGGGCAGCTGCATTCGGAAAAACGAATGTAGTTGCCTTGGGAGTGACCGAAATAACCGTACGGTAGCTTGCTCGGGGATCACGTTTTCTGTCCATGATCTTCTTCTCTCCGCCTCTTGACTGCGGTCTGCGGGGAGGACCACTTACGGGCCGCAGTGCGTGCCTAATAGTGGTGGGCCATTTGCAAAAAAAGAACGAAAAACTTATACATTGCTTGCTTATAAATACGACCACAGGCGTAGATAAGGGGCCCCGAAGCCCCATTGCCCCCCTGGACATTTTGTCAGCGAAAAATTTTTAAGGTCGGCTGCGCGCGTATCATATTGCGCCGTTTTTTGCTGGCGAAGTAGTCTGAAATACAAGCTTTATTCTCTTCAGGTCTTCTTCTTTCTCATTTTTAACCTTTAATTTTTTGAAAAAATCGCTAGCTCTGAACCAAACTAGAAAACAATTTTGTGCGAAAGTTACTGGAAAAATAGGTTTAAAACATATAGTATAAAAATTTTATACTGGGGGCTGTGCACCCATACTCCCGCTTGTTTGCGTTCTTACACATATTGCTAACTGCTAGGACAAGTTGATACGTATTGTTTCTGTCTTTTAGTCTTGCAGATGTGGCACTTATAAAGAAAGTGTTCAAAATTAATTCCTGAGGGAGTCTAAATTGAAAAATGCTACAACTTCTGGTGGGCTCCGCCCCCCAGACAACCCCGTGGGTCCTATTTCTTTGCGACATTTGGTTTCTCCACAGCGCTTCCAAGCGTACAATTCTAGCTCTCATATTATTTGCTGATCTGAAATATACAGCAAGAAAATGCTTAGAAAAGAATTGTTTTCATGTCTAAAATATCAAAAATTCTCAACTTCTGGAGATTTAAAATCAATTCAGTCAAAAAATTTAAAAAGTTAAAAGTTTACAACTCTGGTATTAAAGAATAATATATATAAAGTTTCTCTAGCAGTTCTGAATAAGCAAATCTGAAAAAAGCTTTAATAATTAAGCCGTTTTTGGTAAAAATCTGAAAAAATTTCTTAAGTTTACTAATTAAGAATTACATAAAGCTTCAGCAGCCGTTTTTGGTGACAATCTGAAAAACTCAATTTTTTTTCAAAAATATCGCAAGTTACGATTATTGTGGGTCACGGAAAAAAATTGCTCAATTTCGGGGGGGGGGGGGTTCGGTCCGCGGAGCCCCCCCCCCCCCCCGGACTTGCCAAAGATCCGCCCACCCCGAAGCAAAGACCTATCTACGCCACTGAATACGACCAAAGTTTATACTCACGTTTTCTGGCCTTACACTCCAGTTGTTATATAGTTCAATTTAATCTTATCTTTGTTTAGTTCTCACTTCTCACTGTCTTTTGTGTAGTTCTCACCAGATCTTAAACATCCAAAACTAAAGAAATCGTATTTTTCAAACGTGACTGCGCATCATTCTGCAGCTGCAGTTTCTGATACGGACTTTCGGAATTAAAGATTCAGATGCGAAGTTTGATGAAGAGTTTTGCAAAATAATGGGAAATGGGAAACTATAACAATTTAAGTGTCTACAATTCAAAATTAGAATTATGGTCGGATCGGATCGGTCCGATCCGGGGCTGCATCGGATCGGGTCGGATCGCCGACCGTTTGCCGGATCGGATCGGTAGGTGATTTTGGCTGCCGATCCGATCCGATCCACATCACTATATACTATCTATACACCCAATTTAATATGTTTTGCCGTTTCAAGTAAGTCTTCAACCAGAGTTCTATGGTTGCTGCATGACAGTGCAGCATGATAGCAGCACCGCACCGCGCTGCGACTATGCTCATCGTGTTCAGCGACCCCGATAACCCTTATATGCGTCCCACTAAATGGCCTAAAACAGCATATTTAGGCCTATTTTTGACTATTCTCTGTGGAGTTGGGACTTAGAAATTTTTCCAAAACGGCCATTTGGCCGGACCAACTTTGGGCCGGCCGCCTGAACGATCCCGGCCAGATATCGATAACCGCCCTCGCTATTCCATGGTACCCAACCCCAAGTTTCTTATGCAACAAGCCGCGTCTCTCTAGCGTGTTCCCTGAGCTCTGCAACTCTGACACAAAATAGGCCTTTATTGGCCAAAATAGCCGTGAGGCCACCTTTGGCCGGCCGGCCAGGTGGCATGCCGAGCCGGACGGCGAAAAACTATCAAAAAGGTACATCAACACGTCCCTGCCTCTCAGAAAAACCAAACTTCACCGGCTGAAAATGCCCAGATCGTTCTATCATTAAGTCAGAAGAAAGCCCTTTTCCGAGCGTGACTTACACGGAAAAAAAACGAACGGACCTAACCTGTCCGGAAGCGAAAATTTTCAAAGTTGGAAATTTTGACCAAAACTTTTTTGCGACTTGTAGTACTCGTCGTGCTGATTCCAACGATACCAAATTTGTCTAGTTTGGTTGAGTATTTAGCTGACACGGTGCTCGAACGGGTCTCTAAGGGCCGCGCAGCGCCTTTTACACCCATATTATAGGGGAGCGCTCTTGCCCTCCCCTATAATATAGCAATCACTAACGTAGATAGGGGGGGGGGGCGGCCGCCCTGCCACCGACATGGTTTTGCCCCCTGAACAAAATTTCTGGGCGTTTAAATTTATGATAAACACAAAGAAATTGTACTAAAATGCCCCAAAAATTAGTGCATTTGTACTTCATTGAAAAATTTTTGCGCCTTCGGCGGGACTTCATTATTGATTATAGAAGTGGAGAATATATATATATATATATATAGCAAATTAAACTACAAAATTTGGTTTGTGAATTGATAATATACAATGCAAAGAATTCAATGTTTCAATAGCGTTTTAATGGCAAAATTGAAAAATTTTCTCAACTTCTGGGGGGGGGGTCCGCCCCCCTGACCCCCCTTTTGGGTTTTAGCATGCCGCTTTCGGCTACATTAGATTTAAGCTTAGCTTAGCTTATTTTTATTATTTTTAAAAAAATTTCGTACGTAGTGCTCATACAATTGTGCAGCAAAAAATAAATTTACCCCCCCCCCCAGACTTCGGTCCAAACCGCCCCCCCTGAAAATTTTTTGTATCTCCGCTACTGATAGCAATGTTACTGAGGGGGTGCGCTACAGTATACATTGTGCATAAGTAGTACAAAAAGGACCACAGCTCCTCTGTACGCATGTCGTATATACGTAGTTTTTGAATTTTTGACCATTTCTCATCAAAATAGTCGCCCCAACCCCAATATAAAAAGGTAAGATACGAAAATTACCAGAATGAACTTGCTTTCTCTTCTTGTGAGCTTTAACCAATTTACGCTTCAGAACTTTCTCTTGCACAAATACCATCGTAACTGAAAATGAAAAGAACTGAAACTTTAGTATTTAAGTAAGGGAAGTTGTTTTCCTGAAAACTTAGGCTGGGAGGAGCATATGTTTTTCGTAAATGTGGCGATCAAACCCCGAAAAGTGACGGCGCAAGCGCAAGGCATACATACACAGGCGCGTAGCCAGAGGGGGGGGGGGCAAGGGGGCAGGCCCCCCAAAATTGGATTGCCCCCCTGAAAATACCTGCCATCAGGAAATAAACAACATTTGTGATGAATGAAAGATGGGATGGGTGAGATGGGATGGGAAAAAGTTAGATTAGATACTTAAACAAACATAATTAGACCATTGTTTATATATGTGCATGCAGGATTTATATATATATATATATATATACGTATATCACAAGGATGAACCGGGGCCTGGCCCCGGCAGTCTGGCCCCAGCCCCGGTCCCGACCGAGGCCAAAAATTAGCAAAATTTTGTAAATTTTTGACATTTTTTGACCAAAATTTTGAAATTTCGAAAGCCAAGAAGTGTTGCAAATCGTTTGTTTTCCCACCGATTTGAATGAAAACAACGATATATAGTAACGTTTATAATATCAGAAATTATTGCAAAATTGAATTTTTTAAGAAAATTTTCGATTTGGACCCCCAAGTTCCAGGCCCCGGCCCCGGTAGTGGCAGCCGCAGCCCCGGTGCATCTCTAATATATATATATATATATTAGTCTAGGCTTACTCTACTGGGGGGGAGGGGCGGGGGGCCCCCCCATAAACAAACACCCTTCCCCCCCAAAAATCGTTCCCCCCCAAAAATCGCCCCCCCAAAAAAAAGTGGGTGCCCCTTTTGGTACCAACTTTTGCCCTGAATAAATCGCTCAGAAGACCAAATTTTCAAAAATTTTCCGGCTTCGCCGGAGATTTTTAGTAGATTTTTGCCTATTTAAGCACTATTTTTGCACTAAAAACGAACTTTTTTGGCGGTTACTAAAAAATAGCGCTATTTTTAGCATGTTTTTAGAAAAATTTTCGCCCCCCCCAAAAATGACTCGCCCCCGAGGGCCCCCCCAAGAAAAAATCCCTAGAATAAGCCCAGTTAGTTACATATCATACAGCCCAGCCAAGCCATAGGTGTAACGGAGATTTGGGGTGGGGGGTGCTCCACCAACTTTTTTGGGGGCCCCCACTTTAAAGACCTCCCAGGACCCCCTCCAACCCTCCCCCAAATAATTTTTCAATTTTTATGCCAGAAATCGCATTTTCAGCTTTTTCTAATGGCAATGAACATTCAACTAACAAGTGATTTTGACATTAGACATGGTTTTTAAATTAGACATTAGACATGCTTCCAAAATTTCATAAAAATTCTATAAAATTCAGAATAATTATTGCTAGCAGTAAATCTTTTTTAAAACGTATTTCTTCTACGGTTTCGCACTGCTTGAAATTAATATATATATATATGAAAAGATAGAAAATTATTGTAAAGTAATGGAAAGAAATGGTACATATCGAATAAAATTCTTTTGGGTAATTAAAAGTTCACAAACGTTAATTAATGCTTTACATAAACTTAATAAATCGACATATGCTAATTCTGTATATACTTATGACTTTACAGAAATGTATACCTCACTTGAGCATGAGGTAATTATTAAAAATATGGAAGAACTTTTGGATAGATTTATGGGCAATAGCATTATATCAGCTACGTCAAAAACGGCGTTTTGGACAAATAAAATCAATTCCAAAAATCTTATTACTAAAGAAATATTGTTACGCTATATTAAATGTATTGTTAAAAATATCTTTTTTCGTGTTGGTAACTTAGTTTTCCAGCGAAATATAGGCATACCGATGGGAACGGACTGTGCACCCTTCATTGATCTAATTCTTTTTAACTGCGAATTTAATTATATGAAAAAGGTTTTATACTTAAAAGATTGGAAATCCGCAAGCTTGTTATTAAATATTTTTCGTTATATGGACGATTTAACTGTGTTCAATGACAGAAATAAATTTGAAAGCGTTATATTAGAAATATGTCATCCAATTTCTTTAGCTCTTATTCGTCAAAATGATAATCCATTTTCAGCTGAGGTTGGATATTAACATCGAAATTATAAATATATAAGTTTATTTTTAAACCTTTTGATAAAACAGACAAATTTAATTTTAAAACAATAAAATTTCCTCATACTCATAGTAATTTTTCTACTGTACGTGCATATATGATTTTCAGGAATGAACTAGAACGCTTATGGAAATTATCCGAAAACGCAGAATTTTGGAAAAATTCAGTTATTAAATTAATTAAAAAGTTAATCCATAGAGGATATTCAGTTACTAAACTTAACAAAGAAATAAAAATTTTCAATTCAAAAAATGTTAGTTTACCTACAACTTTCATTAATCGTTTGATATATTAAACTTAAACCCCAAAACTTTTTATATTTTTTTAAAAAACTCAATACTTTTTTAAAAAAATTTTATATGTATAATATGTGTAAACTCACACCCACGTCACACATGGAACTGTACATATCTGCCCAGTTTCCCCATGCCAGGTGCGCACCTGGTGAGGCTGGGCGGTGAGACGCATGGGGCTTTGAGCACTCATCTTTAGGAAATGTATTATTCCATGACACTTCTCTACGTGTATATTTGTGAATAATGTAGCGCATTATTTTTTACATATACTGTTTCGTGTTTAAACATAGAATGCACTAGGAAACTTTATTAAATATTTTACTCCATCACTGTCTCTATAATTATTTCTTTTTATTTAGATTTCTGGTTTATTCGTTTTCTTTTTTGTTGGCCGATCAGTATGCCTAGATCTACGGAAGACCAGTCAGACTCTAGTATTCACTACGAAACTACTGTTACTGAAGGTTAGCTTTTAATCTTTAGTTTCTTTTCTTTTTTAAACTCGAAAACTTGATTGCCAACATGTTCTCAAGTCCAAACTAAGGTCAATAATGAGTCAGAAAGTCCATAATACAGTTAAAAACGTGTATTTCTTGCAATAATAACCACTTTAAGGTGGTGATTCCTTTTGGGCACATATTGTTGTTTGGCGGCGTAAATCAAGATAAAATTTGATGAAACTTTCCGAAATAAGTTCTTTTAGCGTTCTAACACCCTCCGCACAATCCCGATTCAAAAATTCGAGATTTCCGGTCAGAATGGTTTTTCCCAATTTCTGAATGTTTGGCAGCTGCTATACAGTTATGACTATATTCATTCGAAAGATCTCATTGAGCTTCACATTTTTGTTTTTTAAAGTAAGTTTCTAGCTTTTCTCTACCGTGAGATATAGCCGATTTTCTTGTTTTGGCGTCGAAAACTTGTCATTTTTGCAGAAATCAAATTATCCAACATTTCTTGAACTACGCAAGCCGTAAAATCAAACTAAGGGCGTCGATCTGAAGGTCTCACAGAGACAAATTATCCGACGCATGATCGTCTTCCAACTGCTATCCTGTAGGCTGCTATCATAAAAAAATGTAGTTATTGCAAAAACACGACCAATTTTTTCCAAAGATTGTGGAGCATTCACCATGCAAGCTGGAGGGCTGCTACTGAACAAATGTGTTCTGCACAAATATACCCAGGGACGATTTTTTAGTTGCCCCGATTGCTGCTTTCTAGCTGATGTAATCGCTTGACAAATTTGGAAACAGTAGGCAAAATACAGGTTACGCACACATTTCAGCTTATTTCTCTGTAACGAAGAGCGATTTCACAATAAATAAAAAATCGTCCCCAGCTATTTGATGGAGGTATCGAACGATATAACCGATGTCTCGCGAAAAAATTTACTTGAGTCTGCAAAAATTCTGGAAGATTATACTTCTTCTAAAATGTGTTTAAAATATTTTAGAAAAGCAACATTAGTTTCGTGGCATGCATTAAAAAGAGAAAATGTCAAGTTACATTTTGATATAAAAATGGCTTCTTAACTCCAAGTAATGAATGAGTGATAATGGTGCAAACTTTGTGACCAAAGGGAATCACCACCTTAAGCCGAAAATTTGGACAGTTTTGACTTTGAGAATTTTTGCAAAATTTACCCTAAAAATACCCAATTTTTGGCCGTTTGCGACTACCATAGGTGTACCAGGCTACAGTTTGCCCCCTGGGAGACACCCCCACGGAAAGGCCAGACCCCCTCCCCTACCCGACCTCAAGTACTCCCCCCAAGCCGAGCTCAAACCCCCTCCCCTAAAATTGGGTTCAAACCAAATAAGAAATGCAAAATTTAAAAAAAATGCTTTGCAACTTCCGAAAATTTTTGAAACAAATTTGAAAAAATGGCTATAAATCAGCTATAAACAGCTAAAGATGGTTATTTATAGCAATTAAAAGGTATACAAGTAGGATATCCTTGCAGTACGATATCCTTGCAGTCGCATGAAAAAGTTAATATGAGCTATGATGGTCAACATTTAAATGTGTCAAGGACAAGATTTAAAATGTTTAATATGAGCCAACATCTAAATAAGTAGAGGACAAGATGTAAACGGCTAATATGAGCCGCTACGTTTCTCTTGGGCTCATATTGACGCTCATTTAGCTTTTGCTTACTTTTAATCCAACACTGAAATGGCTTGCATGAATAACGACGCATAAACATTAATTTTGCAAAGCTGTACGTAAATGTTTTCTTCTCCACCGCTACATCCAAGTACACATTTAAGGCCACCATATAAGTCAACAAAACGAAACCGGAGTCCAATCTAATGAAGAAACGAAAATGTGGAACTTACACATGTTGTGAAATCTTGAGAAATCACATTTGAAGTTATCATCGCAATCATCACATTAATTCAATATTTCCAAGCCAATCAAATCGTTTATAAACACTGATGCTTATATGCCAACCGTAAACTGTATATATGTTTGCCATTTTAGTCGCGTCAATATGAGCCCAAGAGAAACGTTTATTCTTTTGCATATGTCTGGCTTACTTCTACTGGGGGGGGGGGGGGTGGGGGGTCCCCCATTCGAGGAGCCCCCCCATAAAAGCCCCCCCATAAATTCCGACCTCCCCCCCATAACCACAAAAATTGCCATTTTTTACCATTTTTAGCCAAAATTTTCAAAAAATTTTCCGGCTTCGCCGGATTTTTACCTAAATTTCCACTATTTTAGCTTAAAAAACACCCAAAATTAGTTATTTTTTAGCGATTTTTAGCATTTTTTACGCAAAAAACCTAAAAATTTGTCAAAAAATATGTCCCCCCCATTTTCGGTGAGCCCCCCCCATCGATGGGGGGGGGGGCTTCGTCGAGCCCCCCCCCATATCGCCACCCCATAAATTTTGGCCTAGAAGTAAGCCAGTATGTATGCGCAAGAACCCGTATTAAACTAATAGATACACAATGGTGCGCAAGCTCGTAGCATGGTCCTAAAAACACATCAAAAGTACTAAGTCCTCTATTGTGCAGCACCTAAGAGAACGGGTATAGTCAGAACTCTGTAACGCTAACTTTGGAGTTAGCCCAAGCCTAGGCGGGATAAGCCGTAAATCAAGACTGGCTGAACCATTACTTAACTGGAACATATTATAAAAATCTGAATAAACTTAAAATTGGATTAAGGTTACGGAAACAAATAAACAAGATTTATTCAAAAAATGTATTTATGCATACAGTATTATGCATTAAAGCAACGAATTAACAGAAGAACGAAAAGCTGTGGCAGACAAGACTTACATAGCATTGGCAATATAGACTAGTACGTTATGACATAAAACTATCGATACAAAGAAAGCAGTATTAACGTGTCAGTTTCCCATTTTCGGTTCAAATCCAATTTCCGCAAAAAGCTTAAAAATAAAATTTGACGTTCTTATTAATAATAGTATCGCATTTCCCGAAACTGACACAGTCACACACATACCATTACCATCAGCCACTGGGACGAACAAATCTAAGCAACAGTTCAAAGAAAACAAATCGTGATTAGTGTAGTCCGCCCAGATTTTTCTCTGGCAGCACTAGGCTTGGTCAACACACACAACAGAACAGAATAAACAAAGACCATGACCACTTTTGAAAATTTCATTTTGACCGAAAATCGCCTAAGTCCCCACCCCACCACAGCACTCTACAGCCACTTTGAGCATGCAGTTCTATGACAAAAGTTGCTCAGCTCGCTTAGGGCTTTCATTTGGTACCAAATTTGACCACTTTTGAAAAATTTCATTTTTGACTGAAAATCGCCTAAGTCCCCACCCCACCCCTCACAGCACTCTACAGCCACTTTGAGCATGCAATTCTATGACAAAAGTTGCTCAGCTCACTTAGGGCTTTCGTTTGGTACCAAATTTGACCACTTTTGAAAAATTTTATTTTGGACCACCTGACCCCTTACCGACCTGACCCCTCCCTCAGAAGGTCAAGTGGAGCCAGCCCAGCAAAATGGGTGCGTTGTACAGCAAAACGGACACCGGAAATGAGCTGAGCGCACCAGAAAACCCCTATAGAGAAAGTTTTGAGAGGCCAAGTAGAGCCTAGTATGGACCTCCAGGAAACGGTTGCCGACATGACCCTCCAGACGGCAAAGTGGAACCAGCCCAGCAACTTGAGTCAGTCGGGCAGCAAAATTGATAGTGGGAATCGATTCTCCGTCCGTAAAAACCTTTGCACGCAAGATTTGAGCCTTCCAGGTCGCAAAATAAGCGAAAAAACTAAGTTCATTCAAAGTTGGACCCAAAATTCACCAACTTTAGCAGGCCAGTACCCAAAAACTACGCCCCCGGCAGAAAAATTATATAGCAATTGAACGACCCTGATATGTGTCCTATTCAGCCATATAGGCAGTATTGCCCCATATATAGCGCAGTCTGACTTATTACGGCGCCTTTGAAGCATACTTTTGGCCATTTTAGCGGTTTGGCCGACTCTGCCCCCCCCCACCAAAAATTTTTTCCGGCTCTGGGAGGCATAATAACTAGCCTATTGGCTTATTTTTGTTGCGTACTCCAAGAATATATATGGTTTTCATAGGCAAAAATTTTTCTATCTGTTGTTATTAAAGCTACAAAACCCCCTTACCAAACGTCAAAGCGGAGAACCGGAAAAAAACAACACTCTCGTAAGCGATTTTTGGCGCAACTTTTTAACGGAAAGTGGTACGGGGATGAAACTTCGCACACACACGTATTCCTTGCAATAGCATGCTTGTCTAACTGCATGTCTTGCATTCCGTTAATGAAAAATACCCATATACGTACAAATACAATACAATGTTTTGAGAAAAATGCGGTTTTTCATGCGGTTTTTCTCCGGTGGGTTTTATATCCATCCAAGTATATCTTCAGATCCTAAACGTTAGAAAATGCCTGCTGCTGCCTCTATTTGGGATAAATTTGGTGACAATCCAGTTAACCAAGTGAATTGCTTATCTCAGTTAGCCATTCGATGTGGAGTATTCTTGTTTGATTCGGATTGCTCTGCCATGACAGTGCACTCATGGCGCACCCATGTATCATGGACCCACATGGCTGCTTTACTCCCCAACGGAGTTACTTGCCAGTGGTGTTATGATCAAATCCGGCAGAACAGAAGAGATATTCAAACTGTTATACGCAAGATGTTGAACATGGAAACATCAACAAAATCTACGGTAATTACTTACCCATTTCATCAATCCCGCCTCAATGCTTTTGTTGAATAATGCTTCAATCGATTTCTAATTTCCATCACAAAACTGCGGTTGCTTTGCATTTCTGTGTGTCTTATTTGCTCTGCTATCTTTATGATTTGTAAAGTACACACATATGTACCTCAAACAGCAGAGCAAGAAGAGCGCACAATATGCAATATACAAGACGTAAATTGAGATATATACAGATCTGTTTTGTGGATGTAGATATTTACAGCAGCACGTATATAGATAGTTTTCGTACCAAAACACCAGTACTGTGGAGGCTCGCCTAAAATACAACATGTTTCTTTATACGCAGGTAAGCTACACACCAAGCAGGGGCGGATCCAGGAGTCGCCCCCCTCGCGATGGGAAAATTAGGAAGAGTATGAGGCCTGATCTGATTTTTCGGGGAAAATTTCTATTTTTCTTCTGTCTGATTTGAAGCATACTGCCGACACCGCCCGAAGTGACCAAGCCACTGGTCAGCATGGCTCCCGTGGTTCCCTGCCCAGGGTTTAATATTTTATTTTGCTTTAGGAAGAGAGTGACCCAGAGACAGAAGGACGTTCGGAAGTTGGGAACAGCGTCAAAGATTTTGCAAATGAATGCGCCATACGACTATCTCCAAGGGAGTGGATGGATATTTGTCCTGAGCCATCCTATCACCATGACAAGACAAGGGGCACGCGGGCGAGGCTCCACCTTAAGAAGGGATTGTGGAATCACATCATAGCCCAGAAGCTTACAATGGACCTGAAGGATCCTTGCGTCTGGACATTTACCAAGCATTGGGTAAACTTGGCTGGTTCCAATTCCACAATGTTTGTGGAATTTCATGCAGTTTGCAAGCACATGCTGGGTGGATGCGGACGTACTCTTCAGGGAATAATCGCTGAAGAACCCGGCCCGAACACTGAGGTACCCGTCATCATTATATACTCTCAGCCCCCTGGTGATCACAACATGAATCGCAAGAGGCCGGTATCTGGCTGCCTACGGCAAGCGGTACAGTCCAGAGCTGCCATTGTGCGTTCGCCTATACTTATTCAACATGAAATGGCTGATCAGCTGATGGACGTAGGTGACAGTGAGCCACCGACAGTACCAAAATCCAGCCAAATTCGTCGAGCCATCTCTGAAGCACACACAAGTTCGAAGGTTGACCCAAATCCTATAATAGCCGTGATGAAGATTAAGGAAGTAGCGCCAGATTTTATCCAAGAAGATATTGGGATCAATAGATTTTTCCTTCACTTTTGGACGAAAGAGCAGATGGATCTGTACAAGCAACATGTTGGTAGAACTGGAGGAGTTCTGGTGCTGGATGCGACAGGTTCCTTGGTAAGGCCAATACCTGAAAATATTCCAAAAAGCAGTAAAATGCTCTATTATGCTGGTGTATCTGAAGGCTGTCCTGTGCTACAGATGCTGAGCCAACGTCACCACACTGCAGCAATTGCTTATTGGCTGAAAATTTGGTTACTGAAGGGAGCACCCGCGCCTAAGATTGCAGTCACTGACCAGAGCAAAGCTTTAATGGGAGCATGCAGTGAAGCATTTACCGGACAGTCTCTTCACGTTTACCTTGATGCTTGTTGGGACGTGATTCATGGTGGTCGCGGACGTCTTCCCGGTACGTGGATAAGGAACGACTGCGCCCACACACTTCACTTAGTAGCATTGCTGCCATCGTTGAAGGGCAAACCACGGCAAGTAAGGAGATTTTACTTGCACGCTTCCGCCCAGTTGATTATGACAACTACCATGAAACAAGCCGAATCCCTTTTTCGCTGTATCTGTGCTGCGGCGATTTCTGAAAGTTTGCTAAGTGCAGAAGAAGCCGTTAATCGCATTCTTCGTTGCTGCTCTGAAGATGTTGAATCTGACATTCAAACAATATTGGATAAAGGGAATAACTTGGAAGAAGAAGAAGATGAAGAAGATGATGAGGACGAACTGATAGCTGCAGCGAATAAAAAGGAAAACAAGTTTCTGTTGTTTGCAGAAAGCATTGTATCTGAAGCTACTTCGGCTGTGTCTTCTTCCTTCCCAACTGGTGTACCCAATCCGTATCATGCTCCTGATGTCGCGGAGGCATTGCTGCGAATTATTTGGCAACATTTTCCAATGGTCTCGGCGGTGCTGCTGCCAATGTATCAAATTGGGAAAACCAGAATCAGTAGCGCCAGCGTTGAATCACACCACAAGTATGTTAAGCAAGTGCTGCTAGGAAAGGAGAAACTGCCTATCAGCATTGACAAGTTCCTCTTGACATTTCACGAAGATCTGAGTGGAATGCTGAAACTGAAGCTTGCTCGTCACTCCCATGACGGTGCCCACATCGGGAAGGTTCAGAAAGGAGTCACTTCTGTTCACGGAACGGAAAATACCGGTGATCAGGCTCATGCTCAACGCTGCTGCGTGTGCCAGATGCCTTATAACGGCAGCCACGCCTGCAACATCTGCAAACGAAAGGCCCATGCATTTTGCTCTGAAATCCCTGAGCAGGACGAAGGATATGGGGCTGAAGGAACTTGTCGCTTGTGTCAAGCACAAATCGGAAAGAGGACGCAGCTGGAAATGTCTCACTTAAATCAAGAAGAATCATGGCAGCGACGATGCGCACCGGGCTCCACATTGGCAAAAAAAGCTCGAACTTACTTTGATGCTAATCCTGATCTCAGACCTGGCTCTACTCCAGTCAAGCAGCTGAAAAATGCTAATCTGCTTTCGCGAGTGCGTTTGCCGAAATCCGGTGAAGCTATCACATTGAAGAACACTTGCGTATTTGATAGCTTAGCTTATGCCATTTTAGCAGCGATGGCGGATTCAACAGCTTATCTGGAGGTAGTCAACAGCTCTGTATCCGACTGTGCGGAGCTTGTTAGATATATATCCAGCAGCCAATCCATGGCTTCAATATACAAGGCAAGAGCAGAGTTTCTCCATAAGCGGCTTGTAGAACCAGAGGATCGGGCTGACGTTCTGGACTGCTTCATGACTGTGGAGAAAATGGTTGATGCAACGGTTGATTTTGGTTTCTCCGAGAATTTCAGCACCTGCAAAGATCCGCTTTGCCCTGTGCCGTCCCTTACAGAAAGAAGAGTCTCCTTTCCAATCAACCTTCGTGTTGGGGCCAGTGTATCTGATGATGATCTGCTTGTTTCACTCCAAGAAGTTTCTCTCCTACTGGGAGGGGATCCAAAATTTCTGACCCCCTTGCCACCCCCCAGAATTTTTGACTTACCCTCTCCCCAACTTTCGGCCATAGTTTCCCCGGAAATTTTTGTTTTCACTGAATTTTTTCAGAGTTTCAATGAAATCGCATTTTCAGCCATTGCTAATGCCGAAAAACATGAAATCATTAAGTAATTTTAACATTAGACAGTGTTTTTAAACTCGAAAACTTGATTGCCAACATGTTTCTGAGTCTAGAATAAGGTCAATATTGAGTCTAGAAGTCCATAAAACCGTTATAAACGTGTATTTTTCGCGATAATAAACACGTTAAGCCAAAAATTTGGACTTTTTTGAAAAATTTTGCAAAATTTGTCCTAAAAATGCCCAATTTTTGGCCAATTTTCGCGCCGTCGGCGCGACTACCCCCCCCCCCCCCAGTTGGGGGAGGGGGGCCGGGGGCCCGAAAAGATTTCTGGGGGGGCGTTTGAAAAAATGGCTGGGGGGGGTTACCCCCCCCAAACCCCCCCCCCCCCCAATTACACCTATGGGGTATATACATCAAAAATTCTATTCTGGGGGTAGGGATCGAAAATTTTAGGGGATATTCCCCCAGCACCCCCCTCCCCTGGTGTGAAACCATGCACTCTCCACTATAGGAAAAATGGCTGGGGGGAGTGTAGTAACCCCGGGTTATCCCCCCCCCCCCATTACACCTGCGCGCTCCACACTTGACCATCGGTGTAACGGGGGTGTGGGTGGGGGGGGGGCTGCCCTCCTCCGGAATTTTGGGGGGGCCCCTTTTAGACCCCCCCCCCAAAACCTCCCCCAAAATTTTTTAATTTTTATGCCAAAATCGCATTTTCAGCCATTACTAATGCCGAAAAACATAAAATCATGAAGTATATAATTTTAACATTAAACAGTAGTTTTAAACTCGAAAACTTGATTGCCAACTTGTTTCTAAGTCTCAAATAAGGTCAATATTGAGCCCGAAAGTCCATAAACCCGTTAAAAACGTGTATTTCTCGCAACAACAAACACTTTAAGCCAAAAATTTGGACTTTTTTGAAAAATTTTGCAGAATTTACCCTAAAAATACCCAATTTTTGGCCAATTCTACCCTCCCCCCCTCCAGTTGGGGGGGGGGGCGGGGGCTCCCAAAAATGTTTGGAGGGGTTTGTAGAAATGGGTGGGGGGTTACCCCCTTCCAATCCCCCCAATTACACCTATGCGCTTGACCTGCTTCTGCTTGCCCAAAAACCTCGTAAAGCCTGAAGTTAGCTAATAATCAGTCAGTAAATTAAATAGTATTTTCGAAAAACAAAATTCACTTACAGATTATCGCTTATCGCTTGATAGCTTTAAAGCTGTGGATCAAACCTTTAACACGATTATTTATTTAAAATCATACCTTTCACACGTGGATCAATTGTTTGGTTCGCAATTGTAATTTTAGCACTCCCTCCTAGAAAAGACAATTTATAATCTCACAAACGATGGATCAATAAAAATTACGGTTGTATCATTGGTGCGTTAACACAATGCACATGTATCAAATGTATTTGCATTTGGATCATTACATGGGAGTGCTAAGCAGACACACGTGATTTTTGGGATAACTTTTTAACGGAAAATGGTACGGGGATGAAACTTCAGGAGCTTACCAAACTCGACACGTACAATTTTTTGCGCACATAATCTGCGCAGCTTCTGCGCAGCCTTGTTTTACACGGTCATTCGACCATTTTCCCTCATATTATAGGGGTCGCTACCGCGACCCCTATGATATACAAGTAGGAAAAATGCTCCTTGCAGTCGCATAAAAAATACAATATGAGCCAGAAGGACAGCATTCAATTCGAGAAAATACAAGATTTAAAATGTGTAATATGAGCCAGCATTTACTTGTGTCACATGTTAACTTACTCGGCGCAAGCTGCCGGGGCCCGGCTCTGAGCAATGCCTGTTTTACACTTGATCAAATTTTGTTCGTTGGCATCGAATTAAATTGCGTACACAACATCATTCCCAAGGCGTCAATATGAGCCCGAGAAAGGGAGCTGCTCATATTAAACTTTTACTTACTTCTTCAGTTACTTCTTCAGGTATTGGCATCCGATGTGGATGATTCAGCAGATAGCGGTGAACGGATCGCCGGAATCCCTTCGGTGTTCGCTGGTGTATCACTTCGTCTGGTAGGCTGTTCCACAACCTTGTTGTAAATGGTATAAAACTGTTCTGGTGGTGGCGTGATCGTGACGATGGAACTCGTCGTGCATCCGAATTTGACGTGAGACGAGATGACCTCTTCAGTAATAGCCGAGGCGGTATTAGATCGACAAGTGGCTGCGGTCCTTTCCCATTTGTCAGTTGCCAGAACAAAGACAAGGCGCCGACAAGTTGCCTGTGTCGCAAAGGATCAAGCTGGTAATTTGGAAACAGTCGAGCTGCTGAGGACTGCACTGTTTCCAGTGCTCTGAGAGCGTATTGGGGGATGTTGGTAAACAGCGGAAGATTGTACTCCATTATTGGCCTAATAAGAGCAACGTAGACGTGGAACCGGGTGTTCTCCGAGAGGAACTGCGAAGATCGCCTGAGCATCCCAACGAGTTTGGCAGCTGTGTGGGCTTTGCCAAGCACGTGCCTGACCCAGGAGGACAGTTTGTTGGAATAACTCACACCAAGCAGCTTTATAAAGTCCATGTTGATAAAGTCAGAGTGGCCGAGGCGTAGCGGATGTATTAGGTGCGAGTCTCTTTTGCGAGATATAACCATTGACCGCGTCTTCGGTACCGACAGGGTCAGTTGCCATTTGCGGGCCCAATCCCATACAAATAGGAGGTCTGCTTCTAGCAATGCAGAAGCGGCCATCCTGCACTCAGGAGATGGCACTGGTGCCGCCAGGGTGGTGTCATCCGCAAATATTAATGCTTCGCATGAGACACAGTCGGGTAAGTAGGATATTTATCGTAGTAGGACATTTATCGTCGACACAATACACCGGATTCAGGGAAAAGGAGATCGCGCTTCAGGGATTTCTCTTTCAGTATATTTTCGAATTCGGTGAAAATTATTGGACACTTTACTTCGATCAAACTTCGGGTGCAAATGGGGGAGGAGCACTTCTTCCCCAAGTAGGCGGTCGGAAGATCCACAAGCAAATTCGTGATGACCTAACCAACGTTGGCCTCACAATTTCCCAGCTGCATGCCATGGATTCCTTCAGTGATACGATTGCTGCCCGCCAATATCTTGACCCTATTTGAATAAGCATGGTTGTTGACAGAAGGCAGTTGACAGTTGGGGGTAACCAGAAGGCCGCCTCCCCTCCACCAGAAAATGTTGGGGGACTGGGGAGTCCCCAACCCCAAATTCCCGTTACATCTATGGGTAGGGGTAGCCAAAAGTCTTTAGCGGGGATCTGGGACCTGTCCATTTGAGGAGACGATTCCCTCCAAACACACCTATTGGGGTCCCCAAAAATTGCAAAAACCATATGTGTAACTGGCGAAAAAGTGGGGCCAGGGTCGCCAAAAGTCGATTTGGAGGAGGGATACGAAAAACCTTTTAGGGGAAAGGTCGGCGACTCCTCCATTTTGGGGAGAGGGGTCCCACCCGCACCCACTCCCCCCAAACACACCTGTGTCCAAAACCCCCTAAATTATCAATTTTTGGCCGCGTTTTGCCCAAAAAATTGGGGAGTGGTGGTAGCGAAATCTGAAAACCTGGGGGATGGCGCCAAAATGTCATTTTGTTGAGGGGCTGGGGTTTCCTCCTCTCCTCGTCAAGACACCTGCTGTACGTTATTTCAATGGTAAACCTTGAACCACCTCCCCCTCCCCTTCCAGAGAGTACACCGACTTCAGGTTTCCGTAATTATACCGAATAATATGTGTAATGGAATTAGTAAAATCTGATGATGAAATCAACACCAAAAATGGTCAAAAAGTAGTCAGAATTAGTCAACCTGTAAAGAACTTCTTATGCCATGATTTTATGAAGATCAACAGTCATCAATATGGAATCTGGTTGTTAAATAATGTCCAAGCAATATTTGTATTAATTGTCTGTTCATTGTCAAGCCAGAGTTGTCTAATACTCGAAACTAAACAAATTTCATAAATAAGGTTTAAGGTTTGCATTTAACTAGGGAAGAAATCCTAGTTTTAATCATTAATTAAAGTTCAATTAAGCTTAATTGACTCATAATCTGCCAATAACATTAATTTAGAAATTATAAATTAAGGTTAATCCGGTCACCAATCCTTTCTATAATCGGAGTTGTCACTCCACATGACATTAGGCAATCGTAGTTTGATTATTCTTAGGAATACTAGTGAGTTGTTGCTCCCCACGAAGATATTAATTGGATAAATTAATTAATTAAAACCCAGCCTAGTTGGAGATCCAGAACCGCCGAAATTGTGGATGAAACTCCTCTGGCGGGGCGGTCACGCGAGCCAGTCAGCCTACTCCCACCATTTGCTCCCTGGCACCAGCAAGCAACTTTGGAAGCCGACACATCAATTGCTACCTCGTGCAGAAATCTCTCCCCTCCTGAAAAGAGAACCATGGCACTGCAGAACCTCCGCAACCAACAGCCCGCTGACTACATCATATGGACTGACGGATCCGCTAAAAGCGGAACTGAACGAGGAGGCAGCGGCGTCTATGTTGTGGAAACCTTCACCGAGCGTAGAAGGCACCTCGCCTTCCCTGCTGGAATTGTCTGTTCCAGCTATAGAGCGGAGCTCATTGCCATCAAAAAGGCCCTAGACTGGGTCCTAAGTTATGGAAAGCTGCACCGAACTAATTTGATCCGGATCTGTACGGATTCACTATCGGCGGTACAGAAACTGTCTGGAGGACCTGCTCTGCCATGTACGTATCTGGAAACTGCCATCTGGAATCATCTGGATAGTCTTAACAGGAGAAACATAACGGCTAGCCTCATCTGGATTCCCAGTCACTGTGGAATTTCCGGAAATGAAATGGCCGACAGACTAGCGAGAAATGGAGGGAAGATGGTTCAAGACGAGGTTGCAATTGATTATCCTACAGCGTCAGCCGTGCTCAGGCGGCACTTTACCCAAAAATGGCACAGTGGCATTTCCCATGACCGAACAAGGTCTATCTTTGGTGACAGAGGCCCTGTCCCACCGTCCAACGAAGCCGGGCTGTCAAGACGTGACAGAATCATCCTGTCCCAGCTGCGAACCGGAAAAAGCCTACTTTTAGCCCAATATCGGAATGAAATCAACCCCACTGCATACCCCTCCGACCTGTGCCCAGACTGCTCCCAGGAGACCGAAACCTTAGACCACCTTATCCTCTCCTGCCCAGCTAAGGAGGCTGCGCGGAGGAGACATTTTGACTGTTCCCTTAGCTTGGCTGTCCTTTGGGAGGCTCCTTCGGGTGTTATGGGTTTCCTGGAGGGTACTGGGCGGTTAGACTAACTGCTCAGCTGTATGGATCCGCTCCGCCTGGCCCTAATGATGATGATGATGATGATGACGAAGATATTAATTTTGCATATTAATGAGTTGTCACTCATACGTAATCCGATTCAAATAGAATTCCCTTTACCGCCTAGTACGTTTATCATTGGCTAAAATATGCACTATCACGAAGTCAATGACCACAATATGAAGTTTATAGGCATAGGAAGCCCCAACTAGTCGCAAAATTGTAGTGATGTTTCAGTCACTGAAACTGAAACGGAAACTAAGTTTCAGTTTGTGCAGGTTTCAGTTTCAGTCACTGAAACTGAAGCTGAAACTGAAACTATTTTGAGAAGAGACCTGAAACTGAATGAAACTGAAACTGAAACATTTTTAGGCAGCCGACTGAAACTGAAACTGAAACTGAAACTATACTGGGTAAAAGACTGAAACTCGGACTGAAACTAGTTTCAGTCTTTCCTTAAATCCTGAAATTTTTAAGGTTTCGAGCTTCGATTCTGTTAACATTGCTGTATGAGAAGCTGAGTAAAAATTAAATTGTGCTTTATATTAACTCAGAGAGCTGGAAACCGTTCATTTCGAAGCGAACTGAAACTGAAACTGAAACTCCGACTGAAACTAAAACTGAAACTGAAATTATTTTACGTTGCCGACTGAAACTTAAACTGAAACTGAAACTATTTCGATCTGCCTACTGAAACTGAAACTGAAATTATTTCGAATCACCGACTGAAACTGAAACTGAAACTGAAACTAAAATCGGCTACTGAAACAACACTACAAAATTGCCTGAAAAGTAAACATTCGCACTAAAAATGACAAATATTGGAAGATGGTTCAATTTTAGGCATTGAATAGCTAAGTACGTGGTTAGGTAGGGTTAATTAGTGATAATTAGTGTTAATTAGGTGATAATTAGTTCATTTTCAAAATTTTGGTCGGTAACATGACTTGGGGGCTCAAATGAAAGAGAATTTGATGCTGATTCCAAAAACCCAAACCCGACTTTTCAACTCCTAAAAATAGGAAAGTTATAAGCGAAAATGTTTTAATAAGATTACTTTTTATTTCGTAATCTTATCACTCCAAAAACGAGTGCTCTAAACTTGGTTTTCTTTTGGCCTAGAGTTTAGGCAAGCCTTTTCCTTTTTTATTGTCTGCGAGGTCGTCTACCTCCCCGACTACACCTCAGTCAGGTGTTGTTGTCCTCTCTTCCCACTTCCTTCTTCTTAGTGTCCAACAGTTGTCCTCGCCTGAACTTTTGGCCGAATACAGGGCCAACAAAGAGGAAAACAAAAATTAGTACGCATCTTTGCCCAAGGCATGACTAGAGGGGGGGCACCTCCCTCTCCGACAATAAAATAAGAATAAAAAGTAGTTATATACTTATAGCTAGGTACGTAATGTAATATGATGTAAACCTTAATATATAGAAAATTGTGTAAGTTGTATAATCTACCAAAGTTCCGAAATTTCATGAAACTGCCCCTTTGGTTGCGTTTATGTGTTAAAGAAAATTTCGCAAAGTTTCGCCGAGTTTCAGCACCAGAAATATATCAAAAATGGGTCAGTTGGGGGTGTTGTTGTCAATATTATCCAAATCTCATTTTCCACTGCCAATGGCCAACTGGCTGAACCCTCCGCTGCGCACCCTGTGCATAAGGTGGCAAGCTTCTAGAAAGTTCTAGAACTTTCTAGAAGCTTAGAGATGCACCGGGGCCGGGGCCTGAAAATTGGGGGTCCAAATAGAAAATTTTCAAAAATTTTCTTGAAAATTCAAATTTTGCAATACTTTCTGATATATAAACGTTACTATCGTTGTTTTCATTCAAATCGTTGGGAAAAGAAACGATTTGCAACACTTGTTTGCTTTCGACATTTCAAAATTTTGGTCAAAAATGTTAAAAATTTCGAAAATTTTGCTACTTTTTGGCCCCGGTCGGGACTGGGGCCTGACAACCGGGGCCGGAGCTGGAGCCGGGGCCTGGCCCCGGTGCCGGAGCCGGGGCCAGGCCCCGGTGCATCCCTGCCTTAAAGTAAAAGAGAATTCCGCCCCCGAACTCGCTAATGACCTGCCACCGAGCTGTCAGCAAAACTGTCAGCTCGGTCCCAAAATTTTTAGTTTCCTCAGTGTTCGCTTGAGTGCAACCGAGAGCGGTTGCTTCCCCTCCCTCTGTGCGTTCTCCAGTGCCATTGTCATGGCATGGGGAATTCAAACGCACCTCCCCTGGTTTTCTGGCCTTCGGGCTAGAAAAGAGATTGAGGTATTAACCGCGAACACTCTCAACTTATAGGTTCGCCATATAGGTTCATTATGCCTGGCCGGAAATCACAACCAGAAGAAAAACGCTAGGATTCAAATGGCCCTTTTTTGGCCTTTATTTTCCTTGTATATTGAGGCCTTTTGGCCATTTTTTATGTGCGACTTTTTGGGCCTATGGGTCAATTGTTTATGCTTTTATGAGGCCAATGGGCCATTTTTCACACACCTTTTATGGCCAGTGAGCCCCAACTTTTCCAGTATTTTGGACCCAAGGCCAGATTTTTATTTCCATAGCATGTGTGGGCTTTCGAGTCACTTTTATTTCGTTTTATTTTATTTTATTATTATTTTATTATTTAAATAAAATGGGGACAGCTCATGTAAACCTCTCATGTTCGATGGAGGTCTTGAGAATTGCCCAAGTTTTTGTTTCTTCAGTTTTTATATTCGACACTCTGTTATTATCGAGGTTTGCTGGCCTCCGTCCCCTGTTATTTCATTTTTGTTTTATTATCTTCTTATTTGCACTTTTTTCGGTCAAGCCACGACCAACATTTTTACCATTTAAATAAGGATCTTTTGGCCTAAAAATTGGGGTTTTAAAAAGTAGATATCGGGATTATTCAGTGGGGACCCAACTCCTAAGTTTAAGCTAGAGGGTCCTTATGCTACGACCCTAGAATGTTAAGCTAGTAATGGGAATATTTACCCCACAGCCGGCAACTAGAAGTTGCCGGCCATATTGCTTAACCACGGCTTAGCCTAGAAAGTCATTGTTTATATTCTGTTTTATTTTAGCGTTAGGTCGGTACTCAAAATTAATAGGTTTGTAAAACGAAGGTGAAATTTAAAATCAATTTCCAAAACAATCAGTCAATTTTTTAACAATTCATTATTAAGCGTTTCAAGGGGAATTACTCTCTAATTAATTTAACATTGTTAGTAGTTTTGTTTAGTAATGATTGCTTGGCAATCATTACTCACGTGGCTTCCTAAATTTTAAACTTTCTTCCAAAACATTACAAAAGGTCCTTAAAGTTCTGCGCTAAAAAGTCGAGTTTTAGAATCCTAAAACTCGCATCAAAATCTTCACAAAATTTCTTTAAATTAGCAATTAATGTTGCGAATGTGTGTTTAAATTAGTAGCTGAGAAGTTAGAATAGTTAGTATAATTAGGACCAGACCTTGTTTAATTTGTAGTCGTAATTATGTTTGTAGTTGGTCAGTTATGTAGTAATTAGCTAAGGAATTCCATGATTGTGTGTGTATATGTGTATGAAAGTGTGAATGACCTTTTTTGTGAATGCAAGAGTGATGCATTATGTGAAATTATGCGATCTTATAAAATTCTGACTGCGTGTGGTAGACACGTAAACTCCTTCTGTTTGACGAGGGTTGTGAGCTTTGCCAAATGTGAACAATACTCAGATAATAAGCAGAATTGCAATCTCACGTCGTAATCGCAATTTCTTACACAAGAGTGCAAGAAATTGCCCGAAAATCAGATTTCGCTTAACATTAACTTCAAGGGATATGGATTGCTGAAGTCGCTCAAAAACCTGTGATAATTCGTCGAAATTTCAAGTTTTGCGCAACGATTTCGAATTTGCAAGTTTAACTCAAGTCCAGAAAGCCATAATGTAAGTAGTGGTTGCTGGGTTCGAATCCCACAATGTGAGTAATGGTTGCTGGGTTCGAATCCCACACCTATAACTTGTACTAATGGGTTTTAACCCATTTGATTCAGGTGCGGAAAGCGAAAATCAGTCCTAACTGGAATCACGAGAGAATCGCCAGTGCTTTGGAATACCAAGCCGTACGCCGATTAATTAGTTGGAATGCTTGATCATTAGTCCAGAGAAGGACTCGTACAGACAAAGTTGTATCAGATTGGAACTTGTTGTCGAAAGGTACATTTGAGGAACAGACCAGATTTTATCGGAAGTTTGAGACAGAGACTATACTACGAATATGGCGCCTAGAATCTATATTGGGACCTAAAAACCAGTCGTGAACTTTTGCCTACAAACTTGGGGGATTTAAAGCTTACTGATATTTGAATTGAACTCTATCATTTGATTTGGAAAAATGGGTTTCATCATCAATCTATCTTTCACTCTTAACATGGGGGTTGTTATCCCCCTATCTCTGGCTTAGGCCTTCCAATTAGTTAGCAGTCGTCAGAAGTAGAAGATCTAAAGAAAACATTAAAGTTAGCTTTGTACTTACCCCTTAACCGGACCAGGCATCCCCCCAACTGGACCGACCCCTGTGCTGACCCTTGGTGACCGAATAGCATCCGAAGTGCAGTTGCCATCCCTTTGAGGATAATTACAGCATTTCGGGCTCACCCAAAGACCGGAACCTTGTACTACTAACACCTTTAAACTAGTTAACTTAAATTGTTCTGTAGTTTTCTTTGTTTAGTATTATATTGTCATTGGTAAGGAGGATGGACAAAGAGTAATTATAAACACAAACACAAGCACATAGGGACCGCACAGTAGAGTTTAGTAATAGTGTTAGTTAACAGTAGTCAGAAAGAGAAGAAGAAGAAGAAGTAGTTGCATATAGAGAGAGTTAGAGTAACCAAACCTTGCCCCTAAAACCAACTAAACATCAACCAAATTGGTTTAATAATCGAGTACTGGCAACTCTGGTAACTATTATATTGTTTGCAGATAATCATTGAATTGTACTGTAGTTTGCAACACCTATTGTCTATAGCTTCACTCGCACCCGTACTCATTGTTATCATTATTATTATAATTTGTTTCACTATTGTTATCAATAAACTGCAGTGCCTTATAGTCAGACTTGTGAACTAAGGCACCAGATCCTGATCAAGACATTGGAATCGGATTCGACCCCTGAACAGGTAAGCGATCACAGCTGGACCCCCGATCTCCACAAAGAAGACATCATCGCCTATTGATCTTGATTTGTCAATCAAGATCTATCTAACGGAGTTCATTGTCACTGAACTGATTTATCCTCTGGAAGGCAAGTGTCGACCCCGCTTGCTGCTCTTACCAATTGGACCCCTGCCATCTCAAAGGAACTCACGACAAGGACCCCTATCCAGGTTGGCTGCAAGGAATCCTTAATTTTGGACACACCACGTTTTGAGGATCCAGTGCCTAAGTTTCCTCTTCCCAGTAAACGTACCGACCTTCCGTGTACTCGAAGCGGTTGTCACCCAGAGTCACAGTCTTGTCAGACCAAAGCGGAACGGAATCTAATTGGAGCGAAAATTAGAGTCCGATTTTGATCACTTCATTACATATGACCCTAAACTATTTACAACAATTTCCGAAACTGCAAATACTAAAAATATAAGTGTTAAGGCAGAACAATTTAGAGATTTTTACAATACATATTAAACAATTGGTAGTATTACTAAAAATTAGTTTTGTTTCATAGTGTAAAACTTAACTGGCTTGGCCTTCGTCAATCCTATTTTTGGAGCCAAGCCAAGCCACATTTGGACATTTTGATCTCCATCACCTTGGCCCCTCCAAATCCGTGACCAAACGATTGATTAGCGTGAATCGTTTGGTTACGTTTGATCACGTTTGTTTCACGACAAAGTTTCGTTTGTTCATGGCTATGTAAAGAGAAATATTCGAAACATTCAACCTATGAGCTAACTTTATGCCAGCCCCCCCCATTTCAATGTTTTGAAAAACTATTTATGTCATTATAAAGCTGACGCTTGATCACATATAGATTTCGTTTGGTCACAGATATTTCTAAAGGTAGCGTGAAAAATTAATTTTTGAGTTTCACTATTTTTATTACCTAAAATAGCTTTTCACAAACGATTGGTCTGGGGTGGGTTTGGGGCATAATAATTTCCATAGTTTCCCTGGAAATCTTGGGAGGGGGTAAATCTTGGGATTTTGGTGGTCGACCCCGAAATGTTATGGAACTTACTTACTTACTTGTACTTGGTCACCATCATCTTCGCCACGAAGACATCGGTGGCCTCTGGTTAGCGTAAGAGCTGATCTCCTTCCACTGAGCTCTGTCCGTTGCTAGGGTCTTTAAAGTGTCGTTCCAGTCGAAGCGACCAATGGAGTATAAGGCCATAGGACTGCTCATGTCGTTGTGAACATTTTGTTCCCAGGTTTGGCGTGGCCGGCCTCGTCTCATCCTCCAACCTGGTGGAATGGCGGCAAAGAATGATCTTTTTGGAAGACGTCTTTCATCCATTCGAGCAACGTGGCTAAGCCATTTCAGGCGGTTCGTTCGCAAGCGAGATTCCATTGGGGTTCTGTTCCCAGCACGTTCTCTAAGTTCGGCTTTGCTTATGCGATCCTCCCAAGATAAGCCCAGAATACGACGGAGACAGCAGTTCTCAAACACGTCCAGTTTGCGGATATCAGCTTGACGAAGGGGAGTAGTCTCAAGCCCATAAAGCAGTACTGACATCACCATACTGTCAAAGACCCTCAGCTTGGTGCGCATTGAAATTTCCCGACGGCGCCACAGGTATTTGCCAAGCTGATTGAACACACTTAGGGCCTTGCCAATTCTGCAGTTAATTTCTGGCGTTGGGGAACCATCTGATGTAATTTGGCTACCGAGATACGGAAACGCATCTACTCCTTCAATAACATCATTCCCAACCATTAGGCCATCAATGAGAGCAACTGAAGATATGTACTTGCATTTTGCGGAGTTTAATTTCAGCCCAACAGGTTCACTATGCAGTACAACGTTGTTGATCAGTCGCTGCATATCGTTTGCATTCGCCGCCAGCATTGCGATGTCATCAGCATATTCCAAATCGGCAACTAAGTCGTTTGAGCTGATACTTACACCGTCTTCTGGTTGGACACACTTCGACATGACTCGATCTACTGCAAGAAAGAACAAGAGTGGAGAAAGCACATCTCCCTGTCTTACACCGGTTGTTACAGCAAACGGCTCGCTTAGCTCACCGTAAATAAACACGCACTCTCGTTGTTGAGTCGTTGTACATGTTCCGAATCAGGTTGACGTAAGTAGCTGGAACGCCGCTGGCAGCTAGAAGCTTCCACAGTGTGTCTCTATCAACACTATCAAAGGCGGCGGAGAAGTCAAGAAAAGCAGCAATAGTGGGCTGGTCGTATTGGTGGCGACGTTCAAGGATCTGGCGGAGGGCAAAAATCTGATCAATCGTTCCACGACCTTTACGGAAGCCTGCCTGATTTTCCCTGGCAGTAGAGTTCAGTTCAGAGGCCAGTCTCTCCAAAATGACAATTGATAAGATCTTGCCGGCAACTGGAAGTAGCGAGATTCCCCGATAACTTTTGCACAGGCGCTTATCTCCCTTTTTATACACAGGAATCAGAATAGCTTCCTGCCATTTTTTCGGTGTCTTCTCGTTGCGCCACACTGACTCAAACAGTTCAGTTAATTTCGGAGCTATGATATGGGCAGCAGCCTTGTAGATCTCGGCCGGGAGTCCATCCGGTCCGGCTGCTTTCCCCCGTTTCAAGGCGCTGATAGCCTTAAGGATTTCCTCCTGGGTCGGTGGGTGGGTGGATGGCAATTTCGTCGTTCGGCTGGATATTGTTTGCCAGCACTTCCAGCTCAGCATCAGGTCTTCCGGGGGCGGGTCGATTTAGCAGCTGCGAGTAATATTGTGCCCACTGTCGCAGTCTGTCCGGCTTCGAGCGGATAGGTCGGCCATTGTCATCCAATATGGACTCACTGACCGTAGCTCTGCGGCCAGTAGCATCTCTCAATAAAGAAAATAGCATTCTGGAGTTGCCGCATGCGGCAGCTCGCTCCATATTTTCCGCTGCCGTTCTCCACATATTTTCTCGGTCAGTTTTCAGGCTTGCACGTAGTCTTTTAGTTAATTCCTTCCTTTTCCTTGGATTAGGGGCATTCCGCTTCTGATCTGACAGAGACATAGTTGATTCACTCAAAGGAATTGCCCGTGGTTTGGGAGGTCGGTAGCCTAGGACTTCTTTGGCAGTCTCCTGCAGAGCTGTTTCCATACAGCTCCAGCCATTGTTTGGATCTTCCATGCTGCCCAGCAAGCTGAATCGGTTGGTCAATTTGATAGCAAAGTTGTTGCGTACACTACTGGCAAGTAATTCAACGTTAAGTTTCTTCTGGCACGAATAGCGTTGCTGCGAGGCTCTCAACCGCAGTCTAATTGCAGGGGTCGCCAACCCCCCCCCCCCTAAAAATTTTTTACTACCCCTCACCCCAAATCGATTTTTTCAGACCCCTCTTCCCTAAAAATTTTCAAACCCCCTACCTAAATTTTTGAAAATTTTTAGCTAAAAATTCTAAATTTTTCCAAAAAATTCCAAAAATTGGCGAAAAATTGGTAGAATCCGCTTAATTAAGCTAAAAATTGTTAAAAATACGTAGCTGTAAATACCGACTTTTTTCGAAATGTTTCGCCGACCCCCCCCTACAAAATTTTTCTAACCCCTCCCCCGAAATCCACAGCTCGCGACCCCCCCTCCCCCCTTTTCCGCCAAACCCCCCTCCCCTACTTTTTTCTGAACCCCCACCCCCACTTTTTTCGCCAGCCACACCTATGCCAATCCCCCCTTCAGAATTTGAACCTCAGAAACTTCGAAAAATGGCCAAAAAAATGCAAAATTTTCTGTAATTTAGCCCTTTTTTCGTCAAAATAATGCTTGTTTTTAACGTTTTAGGCGTTTTTGCACCGTTTTAAGGTGGTGATTCCCTTTGGTCACATAAAGCTTGCACCATTATTACTCATTCATTACTTGGAGTTAAGAAGCCATTTTTATATCAAAATGTAGCTTGACATTTTCTCTTTTTAATGCATGCCACAAAATTAATGTTGCTTTTGTAAAATATTTTTAATACATTTTAGAAGAGCATAATTTTCCAGAATTTTTGCAGACTCAAGTAAATTTTTTCGCGAGACATTGGTTATATCATTCGATACCTCCATCAAATAGCTGGGGAAGATTTCTTATTTATTGTGAAATCGCTGTTCGTTATAAAGAAATAAGCTGAAATGTGTGCGTAACCTGTATTTTGCCTACTTTTTCCAAATTTGTCAAGCGATTACTATAGCTAGAAAGCAGCAATCGGGGCAACTAAAAAATCGTCCCTGGGTATATTTGTGCAGAACACATTTGTTCAGTAGCAGCCCTCCATCTTGCATGGTGAACGCTCCACAATCTTTGGAAAAAATTGGTCGTGTTTTTGCAAAAACTACGTTTTTTATGATAGCAGCCTACAGGATAGCAGTTGGAAGACGATCATGCGTCGGATAATTTGTCCCTGTGAGACCTTCAGATCGATGCCCTTAGTTTGATTTTACGACTTGCGTAGTTCAAGAAATGTTGGATTATTTGATTTCTGCAAAAATGCCAAGTTTTCGACGCCAAAACAAGAAAATCGGCTATATCTATGATAGAGAAAAGCTAGAAGCTTGCTTTAAAAAGCAAAAATGTGAAGCTCAATGAGATCTTTCGAATGAATATAGTCATAACTGCGTAGCAGCTGCCAAACGTTCAGAAATTGGGAAAAACCACTCTGACCGGAAATCTCGAATTTTTGAATCGGGATTGCGCGGGGGGTGTTAGAACGCTAAAAGAACTTATTTCGGAAAGTTTCATCAAATTTCATCTTGATTTACGCCGCCAAATAACAATATGTGCCCAAACGGAATCACCACCTTAAAGCGATTTTCAGCCAAAATTAGCTAACTTTTTGGATCCAATAATCGTTGGGGGCATAGGTGTAATTGGGGGGGGTAACCCCCTCAGCCATTTTCCCAACCCCCCCCCCAGACATTTCGGGGGGGGGGGCCCGGGGGGTAGTCGCGCCGACGGCGCGAAAATTTCCCAAAAATTGGGCGTTTTTAGGGTAAATTTTCTAAAATTTTTCAAAAAGTCCAAATTTTTGGCTTAACGTGGTCATTATCGCAAGAATTACACTTTACAACGGTTTTATGGGGTTTTATGGACTTGACCCTTTCTGGACTCAGAAACATGTTGGCAATTAAGTTTTTGAGTTTAACTACACTGTCTAATGTTAAAATTATTTAATGATTTCATGTTTTTCGACATTAGCAATGGCTGAAAATGCGATTTTTGGCATAAAAAGTGAAAAATTTTTTTAGGTGGGAGGGGGCCCCCATAGGTGTAATTGGGGGGAGGTTTGGAGGCCGGGGGGGGGGGGGTAACCCCCCCAGCCATTTTTCCAAACAACTCCCAAAATTGTTGGGGGTGGGGGGGGGTAGTCGTGCCGAAGGCGCGAAAAATTGGCCAAAAATCGGGTATTTTTAGGGTAAATTTTGCCAAATTTTTCAAATATTTTCAAATTTTTTTTCTTAAAGTGTTCATTAGTGCGTGAAATACACGTTTTCAACAGTTTTATGGACTTTCTGACTCAATAGTGACCTTATTTTGTAGTTAGAAACATGCTGACAACCAAGTTTTCGAGTTTAAAACCCCTGTCTAATGTTAAAATTAGTTAATGGTTGGATGTTTTTTCGCATTAGCAATGGCTGAAAATGCGAGTTTTGGCATAAAAATAGGAAAAATTGTTTGGGGGAGGTTTGGGGGGTTCTTGGGGGGAGGTTTGGGGGAGGTCTAAAAAGGGGGCCCGCCCCCAAATTTTGGGGAGAGGGGCCCCCCAACCCAAATCCCCGTTACACCTATGGCCCCCCCCCCCAAAATCCCCCTTACACCTATGGTGGGGGGGAGGTAGCCGAAGGTTGGGGGGAGGGTAAGCTTATTTGATTTATTTAGCGAAAAACCATTTTTCTCGATCCCCCCTCCCCTTTTTTGCCAGACCCCCCACCCTACTTTTTTCCACCACCACCCCCACTTATTTCGCCAGTTATATCGCCTACTTATTTATACCTATGGTGGGGGGAACCCCCACCAAAATGACAAATTTAGGCGACCCCCCAGATTTTCAGATTTTGCTACCACACCCCCCCCCCCAATAGGTGTAGCGGACGGGGATTTGGGTTGGGGGGGCTCCCCCGGAATTTTTGGAGGCCCCCCTTTTTAGACCCCCCCCCAACCATAGGTGTAACGGGGATTTGGGTTGGGGGAGGCCCCACTCCCCCAAAATTTGGAGGCGGGCCCCGTTTTTAGACCTCCCCCAAACCCCCCCAAGACCCCCCCAAATCTCCCCCAAAAAATGTTTTCAATTTTTATGCCAAAAATCGCATTTTCAGCCATTGCTAATGCAAAAAAACATCCAAACCATTAACTAATTTTAACATTAGACAGGGCCTTTAATCTCGAAAACTTGATTGCCAACATGTTTTTAACTCCAAAATAGGGTCAATATTGAGTCAGAAAGTCCATAAAACTGTTTAAAACGTGTATTTCACGCAATAATGAACATCTTAACCCAAAAATTTGGACATTTTTGAAAAATTTTGCAAAATTTACCCTAAAAATACCCGATTTTTGGCCAATTTTTCGCGCCTGCGGCGCGACTACCCCCCTCCCCAGTTGGGGGGGGCCCAAAAATTTTTGGCGGTGGGTTGGAAAATTGGGGGGGGGGGGGGGGTTGGGGTTACAATTACACCTATTCGTCGGTGCGACTACCCCATGGGGGCTTGGAACGTCCGCAGCCTTCGCATCCCCGATACGCAGTCTCTGGTGGCTCGCTCCCTCTATCGATACTGCATTGAAGTTGCGTGTCTCTCGGAGCTCAGAATCGCTGGTTGTGGCTCCCGGCGTATCTCGATTCCGTGCGTGGAGGACGAGGTATTAACGTGGTCGAACTATGAATTGCTACATTCTGGCGGTGCAGATGCCTATGGTGGCGTAGGTTTCTGTCTTTCCCCCCGTATCGCCGATTCGGTGCTGGACTGGAAGCCTATGTCTAACCGACTTGCAAGTATCCGTCTTTCTACCAAGCCTTTCAATACCACTATTATCGCGGTCATGCACCTACGGAAGCGAGTGACGACGCTGCGAAGGACAATTTCTATCAAGAACTGGACACCCTGATCTCGGCTGTGCCCCGGCGTGACTTCCTGATCATTATGGGCGATTTCAATGCCCAGTTGGGACCGGCAGATAGGGCGGAACGTCGCTACATCGGCAACTTTTCTATTGGCCGAAGGACTTCAAACGGCGATCGGCTGGTCAGCACTCTTAGCAGGTTCGACTTGTTCGTAGCGTCCACGAATTTTCGTCACCGTGAAAAACACCTAACTACGTGGCTATCCCCGGACCGTAGAACTCGCAATCAGATTGACTTTGTCCTAATCAAAAGTCGCTGGAAAGGATCTGCCTTGAACTGTCGTTCTTACTGGGGAACTGATCATCAGTCGGACCATGCTCTGGTCAAATGTGTGATCCGACTTCGGCTAAATCGCCAGCTGAACAATCGTCCTAAATCCTATAAGGTGTCTCAGCTCTATCAGCCAAATGTACAAAACCAATACTCTGATGAGCTGTCCACTGTCATCAGCGCCTCTCCTCCTACGGATGATGTCGACGAACTGTGGACATCAATAAGGGACTCTATAAAGTTGGTTTCCGATCAGGTGATTGGGGCTTCCAGGCGTGATCGACAAATCATCCTCCAACCAGATACTCTGGAACTCATTGACGAACGACGACGACGCTTTCCGTTTGGGAGGCGCCGTCATTGTCCAGAACTCCGTCATCTAAACCATCAAATCAGACACCTGATCAGGCGGGACCGCAATGACTACTGGCGCTCAGTTGCGGATAAACAGTTCACTTCATGCTGGACGATGGTACAACGTATTCAAACTAATGAAGAAATTTGATCTCCCCCAGTCTAAGCCAAGCGAAATTCTGCATGATCGCCAGGGCAATCCTACCACATCAAACGTGGACAAACTCAAACGCTGGAAAGAACATTTTGAGGAACAACTTAATGGAGAGCCGCCAGCCAACCCAATCCGTCCTGCGGACCTCCGTTTCCTGGGTTTCTTCCAGTGCAGAGAAGATACCCCATCGCTTGACGAGGTGAGGGAGGCCATCCAGTGCCTTCGCAACGGCAAAGCTCCCGGCTCGGACGGCATTCCGGCAGAGTTGCTGAAATTTGGTGGAGAAATTCTGTCGCAGCAATTACATAAGTTGATCTCTCTGATATGGGATCGCGAGATCCTCCCCGATGAGTGGAACTTCGCCATCGTGATCCCGCTGCACAAGAAAGGCTCTAGAACTGACTGCTCAAATTATCGCGGCATAGCCTTACTCTGTTGCGCCTACAAACTGTTAGAATTTATCATTCTTCGGCGCCTTGGTCGAGTATATGAGCCTGTGCTACGGGAGAATCAGGCCGGCTTTAGACCAAACCGTGGCTGCATTGACCAAATCTTCACCTTACGTCGCATTCTGGAAACCAGGTCTGAATATGGGAAAGCAACTTTAATTGGATTCGTAGACTTTAAAGCGGCCTTTGATTCAGGAGATCGATCTACCCTATGTGCTATATTGGAGTCTGACGGCGTGCCAACGAAACTGATTCGCATAATAAAACTGTTGTATGCGAATACTCAAAATCGAGTCAGGGCCTGTGGTCAGCTCTCAGACGATTTTGTGGTCCAAACTGGGGTACGGCAGGGTGCTCCACTGTCTCCCTTACTCTTCAACTGTCTTGTCGACTGGGTGATGAGAACTGCGGTTGCTGACGTTGGAGATGATGTCCTATTTGGTCACGGTCCTATTATTTCGGACCTTGACTATGCAGATGACATAGCCATCTTGGCAGATTCTGAAGTACATCTTCGCCAATTACTGTTAGCTGTCGTTGCGGCAGCAGCGAGAGTTGGCCTGAAGATAAATGCCAGAAAAACTAAGATCCTTTTCAGCCACTGCCCTCCTCCCAATATAGCGATCACTGGGACAATTCTGGAATCTGTGGTCGCCTTTAGATATCTCGGCTCCGAAATCACCCATAATGGCTCTATCACATCAGAGGTCCGTTATAGAATTGCTAGAGCCCAGGCTGCTTTCGCTGCCTTCGAAGCCAAGCTATGGAGCAAACGTCACATCTCCCTGACGGTTAAAACTACAGTTTTTGACGTGGCGGTCATGTCGGTTCTGCTATACGGGTGCGAAACCTGGCCAGTAAAAGTTGCCGATCTAAATTTACTGGCTGGTTTTGAGATGCGCTGCCTCCGTCGCATACTCAGGACTGTCTATACGGATCGAATCACGAACGACGCAATTCGGAATCGGCTGCATCGGCAAACTATTACCAATGTCATCAAACGACGTCGTCTTACGTATTTCGGCCACGTATTGCGTATGCCGGCTGCTCGTTTCCCAAACGGAATACTTGACTTTGCCCCGCCGGCAGACTGGCGTAGGCCGAGGGGAGGTGTGCGCCAAACTTGGCTACGAGTTGTCCAGAAGGACCTCCAGGGACTGTCAAGAACCTATGGTAGACTCTGGCACGACGACTGGATGGAATCTGCAGAATGATTGCCGCCGACAGAACACAGTGGCGCTTAGTGGTCGATGAAACCTTGGGATGAAGTTGGATACCAGCGATACATCGGACACGATGTTGCTGCCTAAGCAAGTAAGCAAGCGACAACCCCATCCCTCCCCGAGGGGGCCGGCCGGGGGCCCCCAAAAATTTGGGGGGGGGGGTTGTAAAAATGGCAGTAAATGTAAACCCCCCCGCCGATGTTGGCCGAAAAGTGGCCAAAAATGACAAAAGTTTATGGGGTTTTAGGGCAATTTTGGCCGACACCCCTCACCCTCCGTCGAAACCCCCCCCCCCCCCCCCCCTCGTTTCGCCGGAAATTTCGGTTGGGGGGGTAAACTTCGGAAATTTGGTGGTCGACCCCCGAAATGTGATGGGAAGTACCCCCCCCCACCCAAACATAGGTGTGTTAGGGGGGGGGGGAGGGTGCGGGGACCCATAGGTGTAATTGGGGGGGGTTTATTTGTCCAAACCCCCCCCAGAAATTTTTGGGGGCCCCCGGCCCCCCCCCCCAACTGGGGAGGGGGGGGGGTAGTCGCGCCGAAGGCGCGAAAATTGGCCAAATTTGGGCATTTTTAGGGTAAATTTTGCAAAATTTTTCAAAAAAGTCCAAATTTTTGGCTTAACGTGTTTATTATCGCGAGAAATACACGTTTATAACGGTTTTATGGACTTCTAAACTCAATATTGACCTTATTCTGGATTCAGAAACATGTTGGCAATCAAGTTTTCGAGTTTAAAAACACTGTCTAATGTCAAAATTACTTAATGATTTCATGTTTTTCGTCATTAGCAATCGCTGAAAATGCGATTTTTGGCATAAAAACTGAAATTTTTTGGGGGAGGTTTGGGGGGTCTAAAAAGGGCCCCCCCCCCAAATTTGCGGTGGAGGGGCCCCCCCACCCCAAATCTCCGTTACACCTACGGGGGACCCCCCCACCAAAATGATAAATTTTGGCGACCCCCCAGATTTTCAGATTTTTGCTACCGAAAAGTGGCCAAAATAGCATAAAAACGAAAATTTAGGGGGGGTCCCGTCCCCCACCCTCCGTCGGAACCCCCCCCCCCCCCAGATTTTTTGCCCAGGCACACCTATGCCCCCAAACGCAAAATTTTCTGTATATATTTTAACGCTTTTTTGTCGAAACAAGGCTTGTTTTTATCGTTTTAGGCGTTTTTACACCGTTTTAAACCAATTTTAAGCCAAAATTTGAGAAAAATTTTTCAAAAAATGACCATTTTTTTAGCAAAATTTAGCTAACTTCTTGAGTTCTTGACCCCAAAAAGTTCTGGGGGGTAACCAAATGGGGGGGAGTGATAGACCAAAAACCTGGGGGGGGGGGTACAGTTGGTAGAAACTTTGGGGGGAGTACCCCCCAACCCCCCCCCCTGGTGAAACTATGCCCCCCAGATTTTTTGCCCAGCCACAACCTATAGCCATGGGGGGAACCCACATTTTCGGATTTTGGCTGGAACTTTTTTATTATAAGGGCTAGATGAGAACTTTATATTCCATCGTACTTGGCGTACTTAGATCTTTCTTTTAGCCCATTTGTACTTCTCTAGGTTGTACCGTTAGGCCGGTATAATGCAAAAAGTAGCGGGGGAAAAACCCAAATGGGGGGGAACCCTCCCCTCGCAGGTCTCAAAAATTGTAGCGCTATTCTGACATTTCCTGTGTAAAATTCAACTCTTCTTAGCTAGTATAAATAAAAAAACCCGATCTAGGTATGTATATACCTTTTTTGAGATTTCATGTGCCATTGAAAATGCAGCTTCAAACGGACAGGTATCATAAAATTTAACACATAAACATAGGAAAATTTTTGAAAAATGCTAAAAACGATGTATATGATTTGATAGAACTTATTAGTCTACCGTATAGAGAATGGTTTTTTACGTTCAATTGGCTGTTAAAATCCACAATTGGACCTGTCCTGAGTCTTCCAGTACTGAAATGGCACTTTCAGGGGTTTTGGCCCTTGGCTAGCCAGGGAAGAAAAATTATCCAAATCTGACACCATAGGATGATGCAGCGTCCTCGATAGTACTGTGCTATAGTGCCGAATTGTTTCCCTGTTTGGTTGTGAAAAATTTTTTCAAAAAAATTGGATGGGTTTTCCTCCCCCCAGAGCGGGTTTTTCCCCCGCCACATTTGGCATTGTGCCAGACCAAAGGTGCATCGGATCGATCTAATTTTGGCTGTGTGCAAAGAGGAAGACTTGCCATGGTAAGAAAGAGTCGCGCTTTCTGCTGCTATGTTTTGGAGCTCATAGCTCCAACCCTTGGTCCAGGAGGCGGGTGATTTTCCCCCCAAAAAGGGGGTGGATTTTCCCCCCATGGCTACATGCATGAAAGCAATTTTTCTCACCATTTTGCTGTTTCAAAGGATCATAGTTGTCTTCTGGCAACCTGGTTTCACCAAATAAGTCAAACTAAGGAACGCAACGTAGGCTATGGTAAAAATAGGAAGAATCGGGGGTCTGGGACGGCAGCCCCCGGCCATAGGTCTGGGATGTGGCTGATGAAAACAGTGGTGTGGGGGTTTGAAGAAAGTAGGGAGATGCTTAGCAAAAAGGGTCGAAAAAATACGATTTGAGGGAGGGGTAGGGAAAAGTTTCGAGGGGGTCGGCAAAAATCGGTTTTTCGTAAAAAACTGAAACATTTTATGAATTTTCACCTAGCTATTTTTGGCGATTTTTCAGGTATATATTATACATATATATAATTTAGCGAAGTTTTGCAATTTTTCGCTACTTTTTGGTAATTCTTTGAGAAATTGCGAATTTTTGGTTAAAAATTCCAAAAATTTATGTAATGGTTTGAAACTTTTTACGGGGGGGGGGGGTCGGCCACAGGCCGATTTGTGGGAAGGGGTTGGAAAAATTTTTAGGGGAGTCGGCCATTTGGAGGGAGGGCCCAAACACACCTAAAGCCCCCGCTAAAAGCTAGAGCTCTTTTTAAAAAGTTGCACCGTTTGCAAATGTTTAGAGCCACTTTGTGGTTAGCTGAAGCAAAATTTGACTTAGCATTTGTGTGTATATACGTATATATATTTTTTTTTAAATCGTATTTTGTAAAAAAGTGTGCATATGCACAGTATATGCAGAAAAACCATGATTTGAAAACATGGCGGCTGATGTCAATTTATTATAACTCATGCAGCGTTTATGTACGTACATAATTGAAACCCAAGTCACGTGGCCCCGGCCCTGGTCACGTGACCCTTGGCCAAGTCTCTTGACCATTCCAGATGCGAAATTACTCCGCCAAATTGTTCTGTGCTTACTAGAGCAATAGAACACAAAATAAGTGGATTCCTAGCTTCCTGGTGTCAATAATAAAGGTCAATCATATTGGCCTGGGTACCCACTTTGGACCCGGGGGCCGAGAACCAAAATTCGAAGTTCAGTCTGTGGCAAAAAACTTGGGGGTCCAAATTTTTTTACATAATAACACTATGGACTATGCTCTATTATTTATGCATGAAAAGAAAAATTTCCTAGCTATATCCTGAGATCAGATCCGGTGGTGATTTTTTGTGAACAAGTGATTTTTTTGTGAATTCGTTCACAAAAAAATGAACAAAAATTTGTTATTACTCACGCTACACAAGGGCTACCGGCATGAAATTTGCAGCATATGTAGAGGGGGTCACTGCCGTTCCATACGTACCAAAAGTTTTTCGATCGGACTTCATTTGCAAAATTGCCAGCAAAAATTCGATTTTTGATTTTTTTGTGAACATTGCTATATATATAAAAATGAAAAAATTATGGGAGTTGGAATGGCAATTTTTAAACAACCAGCTTATTTTTAGCGATATTCTGCATATCATGGCCAGTTCCCAGTAGGTTTCATATACCCAGGAATAATTTTGAATAATTTATATATTATAATTTTGTGGTGGAGGAAAACTGACTGGAATTGGGGTAAAAATACCCCCAATCTTACTTTAAGCTTAAGTTGCTTAAAGAAGCCTGGCGCAGCCGGAAAATTTTTTGACAATTTACCCTCAAAACACTATATATTTTCTGTTGGATTTTGAAGACTGGGACGCCGGTAGGCCCTAATCCTGGAGGGGCGACCCAAGTCTAAGGGGGCCTTCCGCCTTCCTGGCCCCCGTGTAGGAAAAACCAATAGTGTAATGTTAATTTTTGCTTTGTTTTAGTGCTAGGATACATTTGTTTTCAAACTCAGACTGTGCAGTACATTCTGATACATTCTCTTGTTTAAACGATTTGTTGTTTATTGTGAAGGGAAATGTCTAATTTACAGCAGGTGCGAAAGCAAGTTGAGCAGTTACGCCGTGAAGCAGCCGTGGAGCGTGTACCAGTGTCTAGAGCTGCAACTGATCTTAAAAAGTGAGTTTTGCATCCTTAATTGCCCCATAGGGCAAAATCTCTTGCTCCATATGCACATGGGGCAATAAGGCTCGCACCAGGATTTTAAAAGGGGGTATATATATATCCAAGCTAAAATGTAACGGGGGATCTTGGGGACGGAGCCCCCAGAAGTTGAAGAATTTTTGTATTTTTGCCCAAAACAGTGCATTGGATGTTTATTTCTTGCCGAAAGTAGATTATCGCGCCAACGGCCCGAAAATATTTAAAAATAGCTGTTTTTGCCATAAAATAGCCAAAAGTTTCTATTTTGTCACTCCAAAAGGGGGGATGTAGACCCCTTGAACTCCCCCCGGTGCGGCCTTGGGGGCAGTTATGGTCCGTAACATACATACGTATTAATACTGTCTGTTTCGAGTAGCCATTTTCGGCTCTGCACTTGACACAAAAATAAAAATGATCCGATGGCTTCACGCTAAGCTTTGCTTTAAGCCACGGTTTTTTGCGTAAAATACTGCGTATTTACGCAGTCGAGCTTAAAAATACGCAGTCAAAAACAAAACTACGCACCAAAATACGCAGCCGAAAAATTCGGCAGTTGGAATTTCTAGAGTGCTCTAAATTAATTTCTTGAGACAATTTACCGTTGTTTAGGCTCTGGCTTCTTCTGGGGGGCTTCCGCCCCCTAGACCCCCCGCATATCTCTTCAATTCTCCTTCCGTCTACAGTTGATTATACTTTCTGCCTAAGCCCACGTTGTACCATGCGATGCTTTTCTTTCTATTTGATTTCATATAGTATATAAATTAAAATCTTATATATGTGTTCAATCAAGGGAACAGTAACTCTATTTGTCTAACTGTTCAAGGCAAAGAAGTCAAAGTTTTAAGAGCAAATTTACTCCGAAATTTAAAATTTTCTTCAACTTCTGGGGGGCTAGCCCCCCAGACCCCCTGCGTATCTGTTTTTCCTCACCTGTATATTCATTCATACTCTTACACCGCAGAGAGAACACGCAATTTAAACTCGAGCTAAGATTCCTAACGTTATTTAAAACTCTTAAAAACAGCATTAATTCGACGCCAAATGCGTTTATAGTTTTTATACCGTTGAGAAGCGATTTTTGTAATTTTACGCAGTCGAAATTAAAAATACGCACTCGAAAACAAAAATACGCAAAATTTACGCAGGTCCGATTTTCAAAAAACCCTGCTTTAAGCTGATCACTTCAATTGGCATTCCTGGGGTTTTTTTACTGGGGTGGGGTGGGGGGCCCCCCCCCACTTTTTGGGTCCCCCCCCACTCGACCTCTTCCCCCCACTTTTTTGGGCTTCCCCCCCCACTCACCCTAAGGTGCCCAGAAATTGCCAAATTTTTAGGATTTTTGGTCAAAATTTTCAAAAATTTTCCGGCTTCGCCGGCATTTTTTGGTCGAAAATCGTCTATTTTGGTGCCAAAACGTAATTTTTGTGTACTTTTATGCTTGGTTATAGCTGTATATGTAGAAAACAGGCTTTTATACTGTATTTTTGGCATTTTCTAGCTCATTTTATTTCCCCCCACTTTTGGACCTCCCCCCCACACTTGTGGGGGGGGGGCGTCCCCCCACTCTTCCCCCCCCCCACTTATTTTTGCCTAAAAAGACCCCAGCATTCCCCACCCACTTCTTTGACAGTGATTGTGTAGTTAAGTTAGTTGAAAAATTAAGGTTTCGAGGTCACATTTTCAAAAAGTTATTACTTTTCTCAATTAATGGACTTCAAATTAATTGTAAAATGGACTTACTTATAAAATCTCATGTACAAGAATAAAAATGCTCCTATGGAGCATGGAAAATGCAATATATATGGGTGCACTAGGTTTTAAGCGGACATAGGGCTATATATGTTTTTAAACGTTAATATGGAAGGGGGCAGGTTGTAAATGACAAGACGACTAGGTTAAAAAGCGCACAAATATGGACCAGCTTCGCTGAACAACCCATGTTCGCGAAAACCGCCCACACTGATGCTAACGGCAGTTCATCAGCAAACTTTACCTATGTATATATACAAGTAGGAAAAATGCTCCTTGCAGTCGCATGAAAAATACAATATGAGCCAGAAGGACAGCATTCAATTCGGGAAAAGACAAGATTTAAAATGTATAATATGAGCCAGCATTTACTTATGTAAAGGACAAGATTTAAAAGTTTAATATGAGCAGCTCCCTTTCTCGGGCTCATATTGACGCCTTGGGAACGATGTTGTGTACGCAACTTGATCGATGCCAACGTATAAAATTAGAGTAAGTGTAAAAATAGACATTGCTCAGAGTCGCCCCCCCCCAGGAGCCTGCACAGAGTAACTTAATATGCTACTTAGACTATTGATAATATCACACTATTTACGTAACAAGAATAAAAATGCTCCGGTGGAGCATGAAAAATGCAATATGGCTGACATTCGGTTGTAAATGGTCAGAGGACTAGGTTTTAAAACGTTAATATGGGAGGGGCAGGTTGTAAATGCCAGGAGGACTAGGTTAAAAGCGCACTAATATGGACCAGCTTCGCTGAACAACCCATATTCGCGAAAACTGTCCAGACTTTCTATCGGCTGCTGCTTGCTATATTGCTATTGGCAGTTCTTCGGAAATGTACGATTTCTCAGCATGGCCTGCAAGTATATGTGGTTGTGCTCCTTATTATACAACTTAATAATACACGTACATAATGTCAACTGCTTTTCGCATCAAATTAATACAAGATTCTGACAGTGCAGAAAAAACACCTTGAACACCATTCTATCAGAACTGCATTGTTTATTTGGAATAAGCTTTAATATTTCAAAATCGACCCGCTTGCTTTGAAAGCTGAAGAATGTATATATATATTACTCGTATGTCATGTGGAGTGGAGCATGAGTGACCGCGAATATGGGTTGTTCAGCGAAGCTGGTCCATATTATATAGTGCGCTTTTAACCTAGTCCTCCTGGCATTTACAACCTGCCCCTCCCATATTAACGTTTTAAAACCTAGTCCTCTGACCATTTACAACCGAATGGCACCCATATTGCATTTTTCATGCTCCACCGGAGCATTTTTATTCTTGTCCTATTTCATTTTTAAGGGTCTCAGTAAAAAGCAAAAACGTTAAAGCTGTGTGAAAGAAACTTTAAAAATACCGCCAATCATTAATTGTCAACCGAAAGTACAGAACAAAGAAGCTTGAAAAGTTCCAAGTTCTTCCTTTTTCTCTTTTGACAGAAATCCAACATCCAGTACCCATGGCTGCAATAGTTTTAGTTACTGTATTTAGCATATAGCACTCTACTGCAGCGCAACCAAATGCAAACTTTACTGTCAGTGAAGGAAACTCATAAAACACGATTTGCAATGCCCTGCCGCACTTGTGTGCAAGATTTCGGACGATTGCAACTCATCTGTAGCTAGTTATAGGCCGTGCTGTACTTCAGCAGCACTCTACTGCAGCGCAACCAGATGCAAACTTTACTGTCGGTGAAGGAAACTCATACTGCACGATTTGCAATGCTCTGCCGCACTTGTGTGCAAAATTTCGGACGATTGCAACTTACCAGTAGCTAGTTATAGGCCGTGCTGTACTTTAGCAGCACTCCACTGCAGCGCAACCACATAGTAACATCGTAATAAGTATACGAAACGTATCTATAATAGTTTGTCGTGTCCTAAACTATCTGTATGCCGAATTTCAAATACCAGTGACGAATGAATAACTTGTTATCGACGGTGCTGTGTTTGGGACATCACATACAGCACGGTGGAAGCTAGACAGTGCACCAACTAACATAGCTACAGTTACCCCTTACTACATACATAATTTTCACCAAGTTTCATATGTTTAGCCGTTTACAGTAAGTCTACAGACAGCGTGCTGTGGTTGCTGCATAACAGTGCAGCACGATAGCAGCACCGCACCGCGCTGCGACTATGCTCATCGTGTTCAGCGACCCCGATAACCTTTATGTGCGTCCCACTGAATGGCTCAAAACTGCATATTTAGGCCTATTTTTGACTATTTTCTGTGGAGTTGGGACTTAGAAATTTTTCCGAAAATGGCCATTTGGACCCACTTCCTTTGGGCCGGCCGCCTGAACGGTCCAGGACCTAAATCAAAAATCGGCCAACGTTACGCACTAGTATCCCCTCCGTACTTGTTCATGCAACAAACCGCGTGTCTCTAGCTTGTTCCCTGAGCCCTGTGGGCGTGACACAAAATGGCCGTTTTTTGGCCAAAAACGCCGTTAGGCCACTTTTGGCCGGCCGCACAGGTGGCATGCCGGGCCGGGCAACGAAAAAATATAGCGTGGGGCACATGGGACCATATCGGCATTCAGAAAATATAAACCTTTCAGGCTGAAAATGTCCACATCTTTCAAACACCTCTGCACAAAATAGCCCTTTTCCAAGCGTGACACACAGAAAAAAACAAACGGACTTAACTTGTCCTTGTTGAAAATTTTCAAAGTTGAAAATTTTGACCAAAACTTTTTTGCAACTTGTTGTAAATACTCGTTGTGTAGATTCCAACGATACCAAATTTGCCGAGTTTCGTTCAGTATTGAGCTGGCACGGTGCTCGAACGAGTCTCTAAGGGCCGCGCAGCGCCTTTTACACCCATATTTACGTAATTACGTATTATATATTTACGCAACCATAATCTGGGTTATTTTTACACAACGCACTTTTCAGCAAGTCCTTTTTGTCATTGTAGCCAGCATATACCATTAGCTAGCTGTCATATACCATTAGCTTCTGTCACAGATCTGGTGTATTCAATAAAGTATATGTCTGACTGAATGCTCTATCAGAATCATATGAGCAAAACACGACGAAGATGGAGAGAAACCACTCCCTGCGGGCTGTCCGTGCGGCGTCAATATGAGCCCGAGAAAGGGAGCTGCTCATATTAAACTTTTAAATCTTGTCCTTTACATAAGTAAATGCTGGCTCATATTATACATTTTAAATCTTGTCTTTTCCCGAATTGAATGCTGTCCTTCTGGCTCATATTGTGTTTTTCATGCGACTGCAAGGAGCATTTTTCCTACTTGTCCTATTTCGTTTTTGGGAATGAGGGAATGTGTAATGTGTTAATATGGTTTATTGACCATAACATTAACGCATACTGTTAAACTAAATGCTACCCCAGCAACTTGAACCAGGAACTGGTTCACGGTTGAACCAGTTGAACCAGACGAGATACGGCGTCGACAATATGCTCATCGTGTTCAGCGACCCCGATTTACTATATAAGGGCAAGCTTTCAGGCAGTTTCAACTTGTCTATTTCAAGTTACAGAGCGTGCTGCGGCTGCAGCGCAGCACGATAGCAGCACCGCACAGCGACGAGGATACTCTCATCGTGTTCAGCGACCCCGATTTACTATATAAGGGCAAGCTTTCAGGCAGTTTCAAATTGTCTATTTCAAGTTACAGAGCGTGCTGCGGCTGCAGCGCCGCAGCGCAGCACGATAGCAGCACCGCACAGCGACGAGAATACTCTCATCGTGTTCAGCGACCCCGATTTACTATATAAGGGCAAGCTTTCAGGCAGTTTCAAATTGTCTATTTCAAGTTACAGAGCGTGCTGCGGCTGCAGCGCCGCAGCGCAGCACGATAGCAGCACCGCACTGCGATGAGGATACTCTCATCGTGATCAGCGACCCCGATTTACTATATAAGGGCAAGCTTTCATGCAGTTTCAAATTGTCCATTTCAAGTTACAGAGCGTGCTGGGGCTGCAGCGCAGCGCAGCCCGCAAGCAGCCCCGCACAGCGACGAGGATCCTCTCCACGTGGTCAGCTACCCCGATTTACTATATAAGGGCAAGCTTTCAGGCAGTTTCAAATTGTCTATTTCAAGTTACAGAGCGTGCTGCGGCTGCAGCGCAGCACGATAGCAGCACCGCACAGCGACGAGGATACTTTCACCGTGTTCAGCGACCCCGGTTTACTATATAAGGGCAAGCTTTCAGGCAGTTTCAACTTGTCTATTTCAAGTTACAGAGCGTGCTGCACGGTGCTGCGGCTGCAGCGCCGCAGCGCAGCACGATAGCAGCACCGCACAGCGACGAGGATACTCTCATCGTGTTCAGCGACCCCGATTTACTATATAAGGGCAAGCTTTCAGGCAGTTTCAACTTGTCCATTTCAAGTTACAGGGCGTGCTGCACGGGGCTGCACCTGCAGCGTCGCTGCGGCTGCCGCATCGCAGTGCAGCGCAATAGCGACACCACACGGAGAAGCAAACATGCCTATCGTGTTCAGAGACCCCGATTTACTATATATGGCTGCCACAAAAAGGCCAAAAATAGCGTTTTTAGCGACTTTTCCCAACTTTGACCCTGGGCGAGGAACCACAGGCGCCATGCAGCCCGAGGGTCACATCCGTCGGTTTCGGCGATATGCTCATCGTTTTCAGCGACCCCGATTTACTCTATATGCGCACCACTAAATGGCCGAAAAACGCTATTTTAGACGACTTTTTGACAATTTTCTATGTTGGGGCCTCGAAAAATTTCTAAGTCCAAACGCTTCGCAACCCCATGTTTGACAGTCTGTAGAAACCGCTAGGAGCCGAATTGGGCCAAAATAATCAATAGTGAACAGGTTCATGGTTTCGCTAACAAGATAATAATAGGTAAAGGTTACCATCATAAGGCATGTGAAAAATCAGTGTGCTAGAAAATGTACCAAAAGCGTAAAGGAGAAACATTAGAGAAAAAAAACCCCACTTAGAAAGTAGGTCTGAAAAGTGAAAATTTTCAAAGTTCATTTTTTCCGGGCAAGTTTGGTATCGTTCGAAAGCTCTTGGCCTGGAGATTTCAAAAATGTAAATATTAGCTCTTAATTCCTTACCGTTAATTAGTTATGCCTAATTAAGCATATTGAAAACACGCAATGTACCTTTTTGGCTCATATTATGGGGCGCTCTCCGAGCTGTCCCATGATAGTTGCGCTCGTAATATAATACTTAATAATTATACAAGTAGGAAAAATGCTCCTTGCAGTCGCATGAAAAAGTTAATATGAGCTATGATGGTCAACATTTAAATGTGTCAAGGACAAGATTTAAAATGTTTAATATGAGCCAACATCTAAATAAGTAGAGGACAAGATGTAAACGGCTAATATGAGCCGCTACGTTTCTCTTGGGCTCATATTGACGCTCATTTAGCTTTTGCTTACTTTTAATCCAACACTGAAATGGCTTGGATGAATAACGACGCATAAACATTAATTTTGCAAAGCTGTACGTAAACGTTTTCTTCTCCACCGCTACATCCAAGTACACATTTAA
>JASAND010000821.1:0-42787 GCA_030248195.1 Trissonchulus latispiculum | reverse complement strand
AAATGGCTCTAAACTACAGCACGAAAAAAGAAAAAGCTCAACAGAGACGGCCATACATTAACATAGGTGGAATCCTTGGAGGGGCTGAACCCAGGAAAATTTTGTGGGGGCTTGTATACACCTTGCTTGAACTTGAATTTCGAGGGGGCTCGTACTTCAAGAATAAATGTGAAACTTTTCATAAAATTAACGCTAATTTTATTGAAATTTGGTGAATTTTTGTTTCGTAACAAAATCTTCAATTTTTCGAAAAATTTCGAAATTTTGTCCGATTTTCACGAAAAATTAAAAGTTTTAGCTAAAACATTCCGGCGAAGCCGGAAACTTTTCGCTACCCCTTGTCCCCGACGACGGCGCTGGTACCTTGTCCGGGTTGGGGGGGGGGAGGGCTGGGACCCCCCATACCCCCAGCGTTAACTTATGGACGACAGTGTCCGTAACATACACTACAGCAAAATTTGTCTCATCGCTCACAAAGCAAAAGCACCTATATACGTATATATATATTCCCCAGCCTACCCCCCAGTAACTACGGACGTAGCCCCCCAGCGCCCCACATGGCGATATACGTACAGTTAGCTTTGAATCACGCTTCTTCTTTGCATACTGAAAAAACAGATGAAATTAAGTAAAAGCACAGTTGGCACTTAAAAAATCACTGCCTCTAGCACATACCTACATATGCTGCATGATGTATGCCTACAGTCTACAGCTACTACACCTACAGTCTAGTCAAAATCAATAGAATCTATTCATTCAATCAATCATTCGATCCATAGAAGGGGATCTGTAGATATCAATCCCGAACCACACAAGACTACTTACGCAAAAATAAAAATATATTGATCAGTCGATCAAAAGAGATCGTTGCATCTCAAATTAGGGGAGGTGCTCTGGTTGGATTGGGGGTTTCCTAACTTTCTAACCTACAAACGGGAACTCATCTAATAGAACTAATGTGTCTAAATGCAGCATTTGAAGGTTAGACGAAGTTAAAGCTAAAGGACACAGCTAACTAAAAAAGTTCAGTTCACAATTGAAGAATTCTATTGTGAACGACTGCCTGGATATCCCGGACTCGTTTTAGCAATTAAGTATTCGATAATCAACAGTATTAATTTGTCGTATTGGTCAACACAATTCCGCTCGCATTCGTACGTTCACCTGATCTTGAAGGGCCCACCACCAAAAATTTCAAATTATGTGAATTTGAACCTGAGCATCTTCGTCAAAGTTTCATTTCGAATTCCGATATTTTTGTCTTGTTTTTGAAAACATACGTACCATATTGTGTGAAAATGAGCGAAATCAGTGACTATCAATTTTGGAACCAAAGCGACCCCCCCGCCTTTATCAACTTCATTAAGATCGGCCTATTTCCCAGCTTTGTTTATGGCAACTTGATTGGACTTTGTGACTCACTCTATGTCCCATCCTCCTTACTGAGTTTGAAAACAAGAATAAGACAAATACTAGTGACCTATTGGTTTGGCCCCCAAAATCATACAGCTATACCAATCTACACAATGCGTACATACCAAATGTAACGTCTAATCTAGTTAAGAGGTGTATAGGTAGCAGGTTGGTATACAGTCAAGCATTCATACACTAAATTTCTAGGAAAAAATCAAGAACAGATGAACGATGTTCCTAACCTCTAAATATATTCAGAAATAGATCAGTACCACAAACAGTAGTATGTATATACTAATAAGCAAAACAAATAATGCAATAAGGAAAAGCCCCACCAATGCAAAACACAAAATAAACGGAAGAATACCGAACGAATAAATTGAAAAGCGTAAGTCAAATTAAAAAGTAAAAAAGTATAGTAAAACCGGGCAATAAGGGACAGCAAATTTTTCCGGCTAATAAGGGCCATCATTTTGAAAACATTGCTGCTAGTGCATTATTGGCCAACTGCTATCATTTTTTGAACACGTGCCTGAGCACGTGGCGTACTTTGCAATGAAATTTGAATGACGAAAATCCGCCCAGCCAATCAAAAGTTATTTGCTCTTTACTTTTCTGTTTTACCCTACGTAGCGCGTATGCGTCTACGTGTGCGCGGCAAAAATAAATGAGTGTGTCAGTATAGTTAGTATTCTGTTAGTTTTAGTAAATTAAGCTGGAAACAAAGTGATCATATCTATATACGTATGCGAAGCAGTCAGTCAATTTTTATTCACTTTAAAATGCATTGTACAGTTTACGGGTTGTCAAATTGATAGAGGCCAAAAAATCTCTAAATTCTGAGAACTTTCAACAGCATGGAAAAGATAAGAGTTCGGGATCAAAATCATTTGAAATTTGATTACGAAATAGAATTTGTTACAAACAAAAGTTTACAACAGAAAAACCATCATCCCAGGATAAATTTTCATGTTAAGGATGGTATGCTTAAGGATAATGAAACGACGCTCATTGCACAAAAATATAAATTAACCCGTCCCGTAAAACCTATCCAGCCAAACGGAATTTCAGTGAAACATTTATTTAGGTGCAGTCATAATTCATAGCAGCGCCATTCGCGGAACAGTAAGAAAGGCTTCAATTTAAATTAAGAGACTAAGATCAAATTAAGCAAATAATTCTTAATGGAACAATAAAACTATGACTACATCGATCACTGGTAACAGAAAGTGATAGTAGACAGAGACTAAAGAAAAAACGGATATCAAAGAAATCCCTCTCAGAAAAACAAATCAATTTAAGCAGCTCATGGACTACTGAACCTCTAAATGAATTTCTGCACCTTTTTGCAGCACAGTTATAGTCGGAAAAATTTACGGTTTTTTGACAATATTGACGAAACTTTGCCTGTGTCAAAATAAAATTTTATAGCAAAAAGTTACAGCATCAGAAGATTTTCAACTTCCCGTTGAACTTCCCTTCGATATTGTTTCAATCGACGGCAAAATATATAAGCTGCTGAACGTGGCCAACCTTTCCTATGAGGATTTCTTTCATATTATCAAGAAATAGAAATAAAAGGAAATAGAAAAACTCGTGTCTGTGTGTTGTACTGTACTACATACTTGTACTGAACCACCATGATGTCGATCAGTGAAATTGGGCAACAGTTTATTTTGGTCACTACGTCGACTATCCATCTACAAACAATAACAATTCGGAAAACCCGGAAACAATATCCCACCCTCGAAAAAGAAGTGTAGAACACTACGTAAGGACATAACACTCTTTCAATCCCATACTTAACTTAAGATGATAATCTGCGGAGTAAATGTATATATACCAAGTTGCGTTTTCGGCCCAAAAAATTTATTTCTTAAACTCTGTATTTTAAATTTTCATTCTATTTGATTCAGCGACGACGATAAGGTTGAAGCAAAAAATTCTCTAAACGAGCTAAGGGTTTAAACCCAGGTTGGACTCTCCCACCAGTCATCGCTCATTCTCTTAAACTGTGAGGTTTGAAAGGTTAATGGTATTTTGGTTAATACTTGGCAGGTACCACGTAACCACGGGCGTATCCAGAGAGAGGGACCTCGAGCCCCCCTCCCCACCCTATTTTGGGAAGAAAGCGGAAATTTGACCATTTTCTGCAAAAATTCAGACCTAGAACTACCCGTTTTGGGCTTTTCCCTTTTCAAAATCGTAGACATGTCCCTGCACCTAACTAATTCCTATTACAACAATTGTGATGACAAACATTTATGTTTTCAGTCTTGCGTATTGTCTTTCAACGTGTGTAACATTGAAATTAGCTCATTTCTGACTGAAAATGTGCTAGCGGAAACCATTTTGCAAATTTTTCAAGTGTTTACCGCAAGGAACAATAAAAAATGTGTAGGCCAAGGAAGGATAATAAAATGTTATGCAACATTGATTTTTAATAATTTCATTAATGCTGCTGGAAAGGCTAGAGCTTTGTAAAGAACAGGTACGAGGTAAGTAAAGTACGAAGTAACGAAAAAATATAAATAGTAAAGAAACGAATCCTGAAACACGAATGTTTAGAAAAAAACTGATAAATACTTGATGCTATTTAGCACATTATTGTTTTTGGCACTGACGTTATGGGAGGATTAGATGTCTGATAATTATGACAAAAGACATTGATGGAGTTGAGTTGTCAAACAAAATAAAAAGGTGGGATTTAAAGTCAGACAGTGCTTGATGAATGAATTTCAAACCATGCACGGTCTGTTGCTGCATACCAACAAAGAAAAAATAAAATTTAATTACATGGAATCTAACCAAATTCCAAAAATAAGTTAATCGTTATTTAATTATTAACACGTTTTTATTACGTCAGACGAAACTTTCAAAAATCCAGATATTTAGGTTGGAGAAGGCGGAGGAAAACTGAAGGACCAAACGTAAGTAATAACTAGTCCGAGTGTTTACAAACAATCACAACAGAACAGATATAAATATAAAACTAAAAACTGACATGTGTCAAAGTAAGCTTCCTTCGTAGGCATCCTGAGCAATGGGAACTGGGCCCGTTCCTTAAGTTGAAGCTTGTTGCTCCCAGTTTTGGACTTTGTAAAACTGCCATTTTACAAACCTTCAGGAAATTCAATTTTTGTGTTTGCTGATGGTTTCACGCACTATAAGTGGCACATATCTTGTGTTAGCCCTTCTGTCCCCCTCCGCCCGTTTCGATGTGGTGCTGGTTTTGACCCGAAATCATGTATTTTGGTTCTGAGTTTGTTTACTGTATTTTCTAGTCTACCCCTGTTGGCTCAATTCATACACCGGATGCTGTTGGCGGGGCCAACAAAGAGAATCGTGCTCGTCATCCCACCAACACTAAGGTACACAGTTTCCGGCAGATTTAGCATGAGACACTGTGCAGTTTCTCTGACGTGATTTAATCTGGGACCCGTTGCATCGTGATTAGTGATTAGTTGATTTAGTGTAGCAGTTTTTGGAGGATAATCAAAGCTTTGAATGGGTTAAAACCGTAACTTATGTCATTTTGAAGCGCTTTGAGCGCTCTAATGAAATCATAAGTCTAAATAATGTTGCAACTTGGTTAGAATGATGCCAGCGTAAAAACTTTAAAAATTAGGATTGAGTTCAAATCTTTCATTAACCGATTGAGTCAGTGAGGATAAATTAAATACTTTATAATTTTTGGATAAAGCACTTCAATAGCTACGATATGGTATCAAAAACGCCAAAGACCGGTGGGCTGTAGCAAAAGTTTTCCTCGAAAAACTGCCACACTTAACCAACTAATCACTTTTTATGCATCGAGCCACTGGCCTCTCTGACAGTAAAATTTGATATTTTTCGTGATTGGTGGAAAGCCAGCCAGCAGGGAGAGTGTTTTAAATGCAGCCTCGGTAGGCCATTATTGAGAGCAGTCTGAGGATATCATCACTGCTCCTGGTTCTAATCACGACTAAGGGGTTGCTAAATTTACTGGATTGTTTTGGAGATGTTTTTAAAAAAATTTAAAAGTAGAGACTGAGAAAAAGAAGCCTCGCGGGAGGATGATGGGAGCCTGCGCGTTCCGGTATTTATTCCACAGACAGCGTATGGTCAACATTTTGAATTGACACTCCTGTCTGCGGCTTGGGCTGAGAATATGTTAGTGGGCCCCTCTTAGGTTAACTGTATCAGTCACTTGAGGTTTTTTGTCGAACTTGAAAGGAAGTTTTGTTTCCTGGTGAGAGGGGTGCGGGGGGCTGCTTCACTTGAGAACATTTCTTAAAGCTGGCTTTCCACCACCACTGAGTAGAGTGGGCCTTGACCAATGAAGCGATCATGATAATGTCTTGTTATCAATCGATGAAGGAAGCATTTTGTTCGTATAATATTATACGTACAGTGTAGGAATGGATACATGTGATTTTTCCATACTCATTTGTGTTGTACTGGTCCTAAAGTCTCCTTGCAACTTTGACACATGTCAGTTTTTAGTTTTATATTTATATCTGTTCTGTTGTGATTGTTTGTAAACACTCGGACAGTTATTACTTACGTTTGGTCCTTCAGTTTTCCTCCGCCTTCTCCAACCTAAATATCTGGATTTTTGAAAGTTTCGTCTGACGTAATAAAAACGTGTTAATAATTAAATAACGATTAACTTATTTTTGGAATTTGGTTAGATTCCATGTAATTAAATTTTATTTTTTCTTTGTTGGTATGCAGCAACAGACCGTGCATGGTTTGAAATTCATTCATCAAGCACTGTCTGACTTTAAATCCCACCTTTTATTTTGTTTGACAACTCAACTCCATCAATGTCTTTTGTCATAATTATCAGACATCTAATCCTCCCATAACGTCAGTGCCAAAAACAATAATGTGCTAAATAGCATCAGAAGTATTTATCAGTTTTTTCTAAACATTCGTGTTTCAGGATTCGTTTCTTTACTATTTATATATTTTTCGTTACTTCGTACTTTACTTACCTCGTACCTGTTCTTTACAAAGCTCTAGCCTTTCCAGCAGCATTAATGAAATTATTAAAAATCAATGTTACATAACATTTTATTATCCTTCCTTGGCCTACACATTTTTATTGTTCCTTGCGGTAAACACTTGAAAAATTTGCAAAATGGTTTCCGCTAGCACATTTTCAGTCAGAAATGAGCTAATTTCAATGTTACACACGTTGAAAGACAATACGCAAGACTGAAAACATAAATGTTTGTCATCACAATTGTTGTAATAGGAATTAGTTAGGTGCAGGGACATGTCTACGATTTTGAAAAGGGAAAAGCCCAAAACGGGTAGTTCTAGGTCTGAATTTTTGCAGAAAATGGTCAAATTTCCGCTTTCTTCCCAAAATAGGGTGGGGAGGGGGGCTCGAGGTCCCTCTCTCTGGATACGCCCGTGGTTACGTGGTACCTGCCAAGTATTAACCAAAATACCATTAACCTTTCAAACCTCACAGTTTAAGAGAATGAGCGATGACTGGTGGGAGAGTCCAACCTGGGTTTAAACCTTAGCTCGTTTAGAGAATTTTTTGCTTCAACCTTATCGTCGTCGCTGAATCAAATAGAATGAAAATTTAAAATACAGAGTTTAAGAAATAAATTTTTTGGGCCGAAAACGCAACTTGGTATATATACATTTACTCCGCAGATTATCATCTTAAGTTAAGTATGGGATTGAAAGAGTGTTATGTCCTTACGTAGTGTTCTACACTTCTTTTTCGATGGGTGGGATATTGTTTCCGGGTTTTCCGAATTGTTATTGTTTGTAGATGGATAGTCGACGTAGTGACCAAAATAAGCTGTTGCCCAATTTCACTGATCGACATCATGGTGGTTCAGTACAAGTATGTAGTACAGTACAACACACAGACACGAGTTTTTCTATTTCCTTTTATTTCTATTTCTTGATAATATGAAAGAAATCCTCATAGGAAAGGTTGGCCACGTTCAGCAGCTTATATATTTTGCCGTCGATTGAAACAATATCGAAGGGAAGTTCAACGGGAAGTTGAAAATCTTCTGATGCTGTAACTTTTTGCTATAAAATTTTATTTTGACACAGGCAAAGTTTCGTCAATATTGTCAAAAAACCGTAAATTTTTCCGACTATAACTGTGCTGCAAAAAGGTGCAGAAATTCATTTAGAGGTTCAGTAGTCCATGAGCTGCTTAAATTGATTTGTTTTTCTGAGAGGGATTTCTTTGATATCCGTTTTTTCTTTAGTCTCTGTCTACTATCACTTTCTGTTACCAGTGATCGATGTAGTCATAGTTTTATTGTTCCATTAAGAATTATTTGCTTAATTTGATCTTAGTCTCTTAATTTAAATTGAAGCCTTTCTTACTGTTCCGCGAATGGCGCTGCTATGAATTATGACTGCACCTAAATAAATGTTTCACTGAAATTCCGTTTGGCTGGATAGGTTTTACGGGACGGGTTAATTTATATTTTTGTGCAATGAGCGTCGTTTCATTATCCTTAAGCATACCATCCTTAACATGAAAATTTATCCTGGGATGATGGTTTTTCTGTTGTAAACTTTTGTTTGTAACAAATTCTATTTCGTAATCAAATTTCAAATGATTTTGATCCCGAACTCTTATCTTTTCCATGCTGTTGAAAGTTCTCAGAATTTAGAGATTTTTTTGGCCTCTATCAATTTGACAACCCGTAAACTGTACAATGCATTTTAAAGTGAATAAAAATTGACTGACTGCTTCGCATACGTATATAGATATGATCACTTTGTTTCCAGCTTAATTTACTAAAACTAACAGAATACTAACTATACTGACACACTCATTTATTTTTGCCGCGCACACGTAGACGCATACGCGCTACGTAGGGTAAAACAGAAAAGTAAAGAGCAAATAACTTTTGATTGGCTGGGCGGATTTTCGTCATTCAAATTTCATTGCAAAGTACGCCACGTGCTCAGGCACGTGTTCAAAAAATGATAGCAGTTGGCCAATAATGCACTAGCAGCAATGTTTTCAAAATGATGGCCCTTATTAGCCGGAAAAATTTGCTGTCCCTTATTGCCCGGTTTTACTATACTTTTTTACTTTTTAATTTGACTTACGCTTTTCAATTTATTCGTTCGGTATTCTTCCGTTTATTTTGTGTTTTGCATTGGTGGGGCTTTTCCTTATTGCATTATTTGTTTTGCTTATTAGTATATACATACTACTGTTTGTGGTACTGATCTATTTCTGAATATATTTAGAGGTTAGGAACATCGTTCATCTGTTCTTGATTTTTTCCTAGAAATTTAGTGTATGAATGCTTGACTGTATACCAACCTGCTACCTATACACCTCTTAACTAGATTAGACGTTACATTTGGTATGTACGCATTGTGTAGATTGGTATAGCTGTATGATTTTGGGGCCAAACCAATAGGTCACTAGTATTTGTCTTATTCTTGTTTTCAAACTCAGTAAGGAGGATGGGACATAGAGTGAGTCACAAAAAGTTAAATCTAGGTGCCATAAACAAAGCTGGGAAATAGGCCGATCTTAATGAAGTTGATAAAGGCGGGGGGGTCGCTTTGGTTCAAAATTGATAGTCACGGATTTCGCTCATTTTCACACACAATATAGGTACGTATGTTTTCAAAAACAAGACAAAAATATCGGAATTCGAAATGAAACTTTGACGAAGATGCTCAGGTTCAAATTCACATAATTTGAAATTTTTGGTGGTGGGCCCTTCAAGATCAGGTGAACGTACGAATGCGAGCGGAATTGGTGTTGACCAATACGACAAATTAATACTGTTGGTTATCGAATACTTAATTGCTAAAACGAGTCCGGGATATCCAGGCAGTCGTTCACAATGAATTCTTCAATTGTGAACTGAACCTTTTTAGTTAGCTGTGTCCTTTAGCTTTAACTTCGTCTAACCTTCAAATGCTGCATTTAGACACATTAGTTCTATTAGATGAGTTCCCGTTTATAGGTTAGAAAGTTAGGAAACCCCCAATCCAACCAGAGTACCCCCTCCCCTAATTTGAGATGCAACGATCTCTTTTGATCGACTGATCAATATATTTTTATTTTCCTAAGTAAGTAGTCGCATGTGGTTCGGGATTGATATCTACAGATCCCCTTCTATGGATCGAATGATTGATTGAATGAATAGATTCTATTGATTTTGACTAGACTGTAGGTGTAGTAGCTGTAGACTGTAGGCATACATCATGCAGCATATGTAGGTATGTGCTAGAGGCAGTGATTTTTTAGAGCCAACTGTGCTTTTACTTAATTTCATCTGTTTTTTCAGTATGCAAAGAAGAAGCGTGATTCAAAGCTAACTGTACGTATATCGCCATGTGGGGCGCTGGGGGGGCTACGTTAATAGTTACTGGGGGGTAGGCTGGGGAATATATATATACGTATATAGGTGCTTTTGCTTTGTGAGCGATGAGACAAATTTTGCTGTAGTGTATGTTACGGACACTGTCGTCCATAAGTTAACGCTGGGGGTATGGGGGGTCCCAGCCCTCCCCCCCCCAACCCGGACAAGGTACCAGCGCCGTCGTCGGGGACAAGGGGTAGCGAAAAGTTTCCGGCTTCGCCGGAATGTTTTAGCTAAAACTTTTAATTTTTCGTGAAAATCGGACAAAATTTCGAAATTTTTTCGAAAAATTGAAGATTTTGTTGCAGAGCAAAAAATTCGCAAATTTCAATAAAATTAGCGTTAATTTTATGAAAAGTTTCACATTTATTCTTGAAGTACGAGCCCCCTCGAAAATTCAAGTTCAAGCAAGGTGTATACAAGCCCCCACAAAATTTTCCTGGGACAAGCCCCTCCAAGGATTCCACCCTATGTTAATGTATGGCCGTCTCTGTTGAGCTTTTTCTTTTTTCGTGCTGTAGTTTAGAGCCATTTCGCAATTTATGCGTACTATATACATGTGCTCGCTGCCCGCGTTCAGGTTGACTTTTTTCTAACTGTTAACACGTGTCAAGTACGAATCATAAGAGGAGACATTAGGTTTTTGAAGGAAATTAGGTAGGGTTTCTCTCTCCATGGCTATTAGGATAATTCTATCCAGAATCAAGACAGCTATGTACGTCTGTACCAGAGATGAAACCGGGTCACTATTTACTGACCCAGTGACCCGGTCGACCCCTGACCCGGTGACCCGGTATTTTTGAAAATTCAGGTTTAAACTTTCAAATAATTAAAAATACTTTATTGGGGCGCGGTGAGTGTTTTTACCATTTTGGACATTTTTGACGACTAAAATATCAAGTTGGGCAAAAGTTTTGCTTTCCTTAAAGTAGTAGCATTGGAAAGTGAATATTGTAAGTAAGCCGGAAAAACCAAAACGATTTGCACGATTTTGCACTAAATAATGTGAAGTAAACTACATAGCTTTTTAAATCGAACAAATTGGAACAAAATACTTTGCCAAAGTCATAACATCATCTAATTCTAATTATAGGGTTTAACATGAGCATTTTCCTGTTTTATCATTATATATTTTAGTAAAATATTTCATTTAGTTGTATGATTGAAGTTTCACTCAGCGGAAATTCTTTGGAAATATTTTTTCGTATGGCTAGGATTCAGAGAATATGAAATAAAATCAATCACAATTGGTTCCTGAAGATATGTAGTAAGCCATAACAATTGCAAAAAAGGCAAAGTAAAACTCAGAATCTGTAAACCTTGTTTTGCTGAGATTTTCCTTCTTACCGAGATTTGAAATCCACAGTCTGACCCTCTCCCTCCAAAAATAATACATAGCAGCAGCGATAAATCACTTACAGTAGATGGAGCATGGAGAATTTTAGAATTTAGAATTTTAAAATAAAGATTTCAGACTCTCGACTCTCAGGGCCCATGTAATAGTTTTCATTTTCTAGTTAAGATTCAACGCAATGATTGTAGTTTCAAACCTAGATCTAAGCTTGACAGGACATTACAAATATTATTAGGACACTGTTACAGCGACAAGCATTTAAAAAACTACAAGATTAAGTTAAGAATATTTCTATTGCTAGTTTTTGAGTAATTGTTGAAGTTTTCAGTTATCAAAAATTGGTAAAACTTTGAAAAATATCCTATAACAGCAAAAAATTCCTCCAATCAAAAATACCGGGTCAAGACCGGGTCAGAGCTCCTGACCCGGTGACCCGGTTACCCGGTCTATATAGTGACCCGAACTGACCCGGTGACCCGGTTTCATCTCTGGTCTGTACTCTGCACACAATGGCAGAAGAAGGGGTATTTTAAAGTTTCAGGTTTTGTGAGAATTCTCATAAGGTTTTTTCAAAATTTTTCCAGTTCTTTTTAGTGTTTTTTCGGATGTGCGTTAAAAAATCATTGTTTTTCCTGAAATTCACTTTCGTAGTATTGACGCGTTTTTAACGGTTTTTACAGCATTTATAATTTTTCGCGTGTTACGGAAGAAAAAGAAAACATATTGCTTGTCTTTATAATGTTAATATTTGCGTTCAAGACATCTTTTTGCGCTATAGTGGAGGGTCTGAGAGGCACAGCCCCCCAGAGTTGAGAATTTTTTGAAAATTGTGAAATTTTTAGTCTGAAAACCTTCATATCTTTTACTTTTCGACAGTATATTTTATTCCTGTCATTTCCAGAATTTGGAAACCTAATTTCATTGAATATATACGACCTATACGTACAGTCCCTAATGGCAGCGTTGTTTAGAATAATGAAGGCTACACGATATGTGCTCAACTAATGCCCAGACGAAAACAGAAGTAAAATATGCTTAACGGAAAACTTAAGCTTAAAAATTTTAAAACTTAAAATTATGTTTAAAATAAATAAGAATTAGCTCCTTCAAGTGAAAATTAGAATGTGCTTTCTAGTGTGTTTTTTCAAAATTTTGTGTTTTTAAAAAGTGTGCGAAAATACAGTAAACACACGAAACAAACATTGATTTTCAAACTAAAAGAAATGCATATAGTTTAATTCAATTCAATTCATTTTCCACAAATTTTATTTCTTGTTATTTCTAGAAACTTTGGTGGGATCTAGTAGATTATATAGAACAATTGATGGGTGTTGCATGTAGTGATATTTATTTCGATGCTTGTTTGCATGCTCTGTATGGCCTACGCTGCTTCTTTGATCACATCTTCTCATTGTTTGCATTGACTTTTATTTGTTGCATGCGCATTTTTGTTTTCCAGTTTTTCTTTCTTTGCAACATTCAAACTACAATCTACAGCTTACTTTATTCCAGCAATTTTGGCAAAGTTGAAGACTGGAAATTAAAAAACAATGTATATATTGACTTTTTTTATAAAATTATAATTTCTGTCAAAGCTTTTTAGATTAGCCGTTCTCCGATTTGTTTACCAATACTATTGACCCTGGTCCCTGACCGTTAGTCGATTGTAAAAGTTAGCTTTTTCCTATTTTTCGGTTAACTATGAAAATAAAATCCAAAGCCAAAGGTGGGAATTGCCCCGTAAAGAACAAATGTTAGAGGTCCTTCAGGATCTAAATTGTAGGGCCCGCGGACGAGCGGGCCTAAGGTTTTGCAATCTCGCTGCTGCAATTCCGTAAGTTTTTTTGCGAAGTGGTGTAAGAAATGAAATTGCCACTTCAACACCTGAGACCCGAAAAATTCGGGCCTCGGGTGGGATTCGAACCCACGACTTTCGGATGAACGCTCCGACGCTCTGCCAACTGAGCTACCGAGGCTACAGTCGCACCAAGCTAGAAGGAGTTCGTATCCAAACTGAAGTGACAATGAATTAATAATGCGTTATACAACGCGGACAAACACATGATCCAGGGCGAGGTACACTCTGGTGTCCTCAAGCTTCCTGGGTGTGAAAGTCAGATGTAATGTAAGAAATGAAATTGCCACTTCAACACCTGAGACCCGAAAAATTCGGGCCTCGGGTGGGATTCGAACCCACGACTTTCGGATGAACGCTCCGACGCTCTGCCAACTGAGCTACCGAGGTTACAGTCGCACCAAGCTAGAAGGAGTTCGTATCCAAACTGAAGTGACAATGAATTAATAATGCGTTATACAACGCGGACAAACACATGATCCAGGGCGAGGTACACTCTGGTGTCCTCAAGCTTCCTGGGTGTGAAAGTCAGATGTAATGTAAGAAATGAAATTGCCACTTCAACACCTGAGACCCGAAAAATTCGGGCCTCGGGTGGGATTCGAACCCACGACTTTCGGATGAACGCTCCGACGCTCTGCCAACTGAGCTACCGAGGCTACAGTCGCACCAAGCTAGAAGGAGTTCGTATCCAAACTGAAGTGACAATGAATTAATAATGCGTTATACAACGCGGACAAACACATGATCCAGGGCGAGGTACACTCTGGTGTCCTCAAGCTTCCTGGGTGTGAAAGTCAGATGTAATGTAAGAAATGAAATTGCCACTTCAACACCTGAGACCCGAAAAATTCGGGCCTCGGGTGGGATTCGAACCCACGACTTTCGGATGAACGCTCCGACGCTCTGCCAACTGAGCTACCGAGGCTACAGTCGCACCAAGCTAGAAGGAGTTCGTATCCAAACTGAAGTGACAATGAATTAATAATGCGTTATACAACGCGGAAAGTCTGGTCCCTGTGAAAGGCAGAAAGCCGTTACCTCCTCCCACTGTTGTTGCAAAGAAGAAACCACCACTTATACACCGTTTGCTTTTCCCTGATTGTGGCCTTTTCTTCTTTGTTTCCTTTTTTTCTTGCAAAGTTTTCGTCTGTGTATAGGGATAAGCTCAGGGTTAGGGGGGTTCAGTGGAACTTATTTACTGCTTGCACACAGTTTTAGCTGGCTACATTTTTATTTGTCTATTCAGTCTAACTATCTATGTGCATTACTTAACTGTATACATTAACTACTTGCATTGTCATACTTAATTAATCTAAATATTAGATATTGATTTTTCCAGGATAATAATTGTGACTTTTTCAGTTCTAGACTTCCACAGGTTTTTACTATTTTACCGAAATTTCCAGTGTATAAATTAAATTATATAAAGTAAAGTTAATGTCGAGTTACTCAATACTCCTGGTTTTTTCAATTTCAGGCTGTTAATTCTAACATGGCAGAGGTTTTGGACGAGGCCGGTGGACGCTCACAGCAGCCTATTAATCCCCAGCAGCGGGATATTGATATTGTCTCTGAGACGAAGTAGGTTTAGTTTTAATATTTCCGTTAGTTTTCTAGTTTTCTTCGGTATTCACTTTTTCTATTACCGCAGTTTGGCGGCATCCAATGATGAGACAGTACCTATATGTTTTGGATGAATAATGCAGATTATTTCGCAGTCCTACTTTTATGTTAATTCTTTTTGTTAAATTAGTTTGTAATCTGTTAGCTGATAAAATTATTGGGAAAGGTGACATTTGACGACTAGACCAGATCTAACAAATTGTTTGTTTGTAAACTAAATTTTTAAACATTTGAATAATATATAGAAAGTCTATACTTAAATTTTAAGCAAAAAATTATTAAGTTTGAAACGATGCAAAAAATCCTTGTTGTTACTATTTAAGGTGGTGATTCCTTTTGGAGACATCAACTTTGAACCATTATTACTCAACCATTACTTGGAGTTAAGAAGTCATTTTTATATCAAAATGCAGCTTAACATTTGCTCTTTCTAATGCATACAACGGAACTAACTTTAGTTTTTAGAAATTATTTTACTGCATTTTCGAGGTAATTTAATTTTCCAGATTTTTTGCAGAGTAACGTAAATTTTTTCGTGAGGCATCGGCCACATCATTCGATTCCACTATCAAATACCTGGGGACCCATTTTAGTTATTATGAAACCGCACTTCTTTATAAAGAAATTAGCTAAAATGTATGCGCAACCTGGATTTTACCTACTTTTCCAAACTTTGGCCAAACTTTGGCAAGCGACCACTTTAGCTAGAAAGCAGCAATCGGGACAACTAAAAAAGGGTCCCTGGGTATTTTTGTGTAAAACGCGTCCAGTAAGTGGCAACCATCTATCTTGCATAGTAAATGCTCCACAATCGCTGGAAAAAATTTGGTCGTGTTTTTGCAAAAACTACATTTTCTATGATAGCAGCGTACGGGGTAGCAGCTAGAAGATTATAATGTCACGGATAATCTGTCTCGACGAGACCTTCAAATTGACACCCGTAGTTTAATTTTACGGCCTACGTAGCTCTCAAGAGATGGCGCATTATTTGATTTCTGCAAAAATGACAAGTTTTAACGCCAAAATAAGAAAATCAGCTATATCTCACTTTTGAGAAAAGCTAGAAAGGAGCTTTAAAAAGCAAAATTGTAGAGCTCAACAAGATCTTTCGAATGAATTTGGTCACAGCTATGCAGCTACTGTCTAAGTGTCAAAAATCGGCAAAAACCGCCCTGAACGGAGACGTCGAAGTTTTGAAGCGGGATTGCGCGGAGGGTGTTAGAATGCTAAAAGAACTTATTTTTGGAAAGTTTTATCAAATTTCATCTTGATTTGAACCGTCAATCAACAATATGTGCCCAAAAGGAATCACCACCTTAAGGGGGGAGGGGTCGCTTTGGGTCAAAATCGATAGTCACGGATTTAGCTCATTTTCACACACAATATAGGTACATATGTTCTCAAAAACAAGACATAACATTAGAGTTCGAATTCAAACTGTGGCAGAGATATTCAGCTATAAAGTTGGAAAACCTTAAAATCACTGTGATTTGCTCTCCAAGGTCGTGTTGAGACAGAACGGAAGCGAAATTTGGGTAAACTAATATGGCAAATTAATTCTGTGGGTTGGCTAATGTTTTGCTAATAAAACTACTCCGACACAGCCACTCAGTCGTTCACAGTACATTCTTCAATTGTGAACTGAGCCTTTTTCAGCTAACTGTGCCCTCAAACTTTAACTTGCTCTAACTTTCAGATACTACATTTCAGACACATAGTTCTATTAGAAAAGTTGTTCAGCTCATCAGTAGGTATCGAATGATACCCAATTTGTCTATATTTTGGAAATTTCAAAAATTTACTTTTGTGACCTATAAGAGATGAAAGGAGCCGACACGACAGAAAAGTTCTACCTTGAAGCATTTGTCTTTACCATAACGTCCGGTAGGCATTGAGAGTTTTATGTGCCAATTTTGGCGACTTTCGAGTGGGTAACGACTGAAAAATTATGAAAAGAACGTGAAAATTGTGCAAAATGATGATTTTTGGCAAAGTTAGCACATTTTGTGACAAGTTTTTTGATAGCACTACAAAGTACAAATAGTAGAAATTTGCAACTCCTGTCATAATAATTCTGTTTATGCGTAGAGTGCAACTATCTATAAGCGATTTCTGTAGCTTTTGCCAATCGTGCAGGAGAGGCGAAAATGTTGCGCTGGTCCTGTTTTTTTGTGGTACAAAAAGCACCAATTTTACAAAATTTTGACTTTGAAAAATCGCCAAAAGCAAGCCTGACACTCAACAGAATTGTACGACAAGGGTTATTTGCACTCTCTGATATGTCCTTAACATGTACAACAAGGTTGTAACGCTGTATCTTGCAAACTGCTAACTTTTTCATTTTCCTATGTTTAACACATGTCGAGATCACCTTTGAAGGGCTCTACAGCACGATAGAAGCAATATTACGCGAAACGCTCTGGTCTTGTTTTGAGGACCCATTGGGACTACAAAATACGTGATAATGAGTAAAATCGGAGATGTTTGAAAAAGCTACCAAAAAGCGACCCCCCCCCCTTAGGTTCAACGTTAGAGTCAAGTTTAGATGTAAAGCTGCTAAAAATTGAGGAAATGGTGTGGAAATTGATCCTCAAAATGTCTTGATGCTTGGACGCTCAGGAAAGAAGTATACTAACTGGGCAGCCGACTGTTTGTTAACGCACAACAGCTATCCAGTTCCAGGTTATTCACTCTTATGTTCTGTTCTTTTGTCCTGTTTCAGATGCTGCTGTTTCAAGCGAAAGAAGCGAAGGAAAGCGGCCGGCGGTCCCTCTGCCACCGGTCCGGCCACCGTCTCTTCCTCGGCTCGTCAGCCAAAGTGACTATCCGACCAGGACAATGACGTTCTCCCTCCGCAAACTTGTGATGGTAGTGACACTGTTGTCAGAGGCTATCCTCATCCCGCCCTGCCTGCACGACTTCGTGGGGGTGGGGGTGGTCTGGGTGGCGCCCCCCAGCACTCCTCCCTAACGGCACTCTGGGCCGGCACTCCCTGTTCAGTGGAGGCGTCCCCGCAGGACTCACCGGTTCCCCGTCGACCAGTTGCCTTTAATCGTGTTCATCGAACCTATACCATGGATGATCTGGGAGGCCCCAGAAATGTGAGAAATAATTCACCCGGTCCGCCCTCCGCCCCAGCCCCCGCCTCGTTGCCGCGTGGACTGACGAAATTAGAGATCACGTGACTTCCCTCCACCCCGTTTCTGCGTCCCCCTCAGGCATGCCTACCCTCCTATTTTGGGCTTTTTCTGTTTTATTTTCGAGTTGTTTCAAGTTGTACCTTACGTACGTACGTTTGTACAATGTGCAGCGATCGAATAGAATTAAGGAATACAATCCAAACAGTTGGATATCATAAGGCTTGTTCACGTTGTCAGTTTCTGCGGTGTTTCTGATCCGAGCTAAAACATGCATTCTACTTTCCCTGCCAGAACTCAAAAGTGCACACGAAAAAAATAGGTTTTGAGCATACATATGCCTCCCTGGGAGGATTCATCCAGCCAGACCTAGAGCTCACCCCTCCCCTCCAGAAATCGGTACCTTCCCAGACATCCCCCCGCTAGAAATTTTGACATACCGGAAAAGGTCAGTAAACCATAAACTGTTTCAGAAGTGGCAAAAATATCTTTGAATATTAAAAGAAAGTTTTTAATTAGATTTAAAGAATGTTTTTATTAGATTTTGCACTCGTCATGTCAAATAGAACTTAGTGCACATATGTACGTGCGTATCTACGCTTCTGGTGAGTTTAGTGGTAGCTAGCTCTGAAAGTTGTGATCATACAGTGTGTTATGTTAATCTCCTCCTAATCTTTGTTTCAGTTGACGGATTTGGATAATTTCGATGATGATAATAAATAAAATATTTTGTAGAAAATGGCATGGCATAATTTTGACTTCATTTGTTAAAATGGTAGCTGCAGTCAGTAACCTAAATTCTGCTCTGGGCGGTAGATTGTGATTAATGTAATTAATCCGTTATTTAGCTTTGCTGTCTTTTGATTGCTCTTTTTTGCTCTAAATGAATTTTACTTGTCGTGTCTTCTTAGGGCCTTTTCGCGCGCGAGGTAAAAGGGTTTGTGTCGAAAAGGATTCAGTTAACTTTAACTCTTTTAACTTGCTACGCGAAAGGCCCTTAGGGAAGGGGGTTGTTTCAACATTTTGTTTCGTCATCTACCGTTGGCACTACCTTACCTGCTCCTTTGCTTTAAGTATCCCTAGTGTGTTTATATTAAGTAATTAGCCCCAAGTAATTCTCTAATCTCCTTATTGCCCGTCGTCCTGCATTTTTGTAAGCTCTGTAAGAGGCTCTGTTCTATTTTCTGTGTGTTAGTGTTTTAATTTATTTATACAATTCTGAATTCTGATAAATGTCTGTTATGTATGTGTGTATGTGCCCGTATGCATGTTATTGACTCTGATTAATATGTTTGTTAATAATATACAGTTTGTGTTTTAGTTTTAATAAGTTAGAATTTGAAATTTGACACTTTATTCCAGCAGTTGAGAAAATTTGATTCCAAGCGGTTGACTTTTCGTTCTCTGTCGTTTCACTGTAAAATGTTTACGTGTGGTCTTTGCCTTAGTCTTTTCTTTTGCGCCAGTCTGCTTATAAGTTATTTTTTCAACTTTTTATTTGATATTCTCTGTAGATGTAATATTTATATATAGTTCTGTCGGTATCCCGGAAAGCATTAACAGTGTATTCTAATTTTTGTAAGTTGGTCTTCCGTCCCATTGAAAAATTTTACTATGACAACATTAAAAGCTAAAGCCAATGTTTGTGTGCACGCACATGTCATTTAGTGCACATTCATTCGTTACTGGATTGGTTAATCTTCGCATGAATTTATTATGTATATTTCATTTTTGTGTAGATGCTGCAATGTTTTGTGCATGAATTTCTAGAATACGACAATTTTGATTGTTATTGTTTGTTAAATAACCTTGTTTTGCCTTTTATTGGTAGTTCTTCAATTACCTGCCCAGTTATTTATTCACTAAGACAGAAGGGGGCAGTTATAAACAAGAATTAAGAGGCAGTACTGTTAGGGTATTTTTAGTATTACATTAATTTGGTTGTATGCATGTGTTTGAAGTACGCATATACGCTACAGTATAGCTGTATATACCATTTGTACTTTGGGTTTGCGTCAGTTATGCACTTGTCTGCTACCATTTTTTATTTATGTAGCTATTTTTGTGATGTGTCTGCCGTTTTGCTCACTGATAAGTTTCTATGTATGATCTGGCGTCTCTTGTAATATTTTCTGCTTCCTGAATTGGGGTTTTGCCGAAATTTTAAGCTAAGATGTGAGATTTTATTTTTTAATTCTGATCAATTAAAATTTGTTTGTGGATGTACTAGTTTATGCCTGTATTCTGTGGTCTTCAGTAATACAGTTTTGATTCTTATTAATTTCTTGTTTTTGTGCTTACTGTTTTCTGCAGTAGTGTACGCGATGCGGTATATATAAAGAGTTTTGTGTAAGTATTTATGTAATGCTCTTATATGTCTATTATGTGTTAAATGTGTGCGTCTGAGCTTTCGCGCTCGTACTATTATTGTGCTCTGTTTTTTTAACGAATAGAATAAATACGATAGATGCCCCTATTTTGGGAATAAATGTGTCTTTAGCTTTTTACAGTTGGCTAGGTTTAGGACTTCTTCTTCCTTTTTCTTTAGATAGTTATAGTTATCTTGTAACCTACCATACCCTACATTGAAACTTTTAATATTCACTTTTGCCATAAGATACAAAATTGTTTCGACACTTGACTGTTCTACGGTACTGTGTATCCAAATGTTTATGAAGCCTGTATGTATCTATAACCAGAAATTATCGATTTGAAAAAATAAACAAACAGCGCGGTATACAGTACCCCCCCCCAAATTAGACTCTACTGCACGCGCGTGCGCGTGCAGATGAGCGCGTGCACTGTAAAACGTTTTTATACCTTTGTAACAAAGTAGCTTGTCTGTTGCTTGGGAAAGCTGAGTTTTTATCCTGGTTTTTAGGTTAAAATCTACATCTGGTGTTAAACTCCCAAAATCCAACTATTGCAAGATTTACATTTGGCAAAAATTTTAGTTCAAGTTCAATTTTTGAGCCTGGAACCGGCCGGTTCCAAATTCTACCGGTTCCTGTTTTAAAAATCCTTCCGGTGCGGTTCCGGTTTCGGTTCCGGTTCCAACCGGTTCTAGTGGAACCGGCCCCAGCTCTATTTCTCATCACTTTTTGAAACGTTTTCCTGTTCGTAAGAATTCTTTATGCGTAGAAGACGCTGCTTGTTCATTTTTTCTAATAGTTCCATCCAAAATTCCAGGTGCTACGATAGACATCAGAAACATTTTGATTATTTTAACACGGTATTATTGCACAGTCAATTGTCGAAACAATTTGCATCTTCTAGCAAGAGGAAAAAGTTTCATTCGTTGGGTACAGCAACAAAATGTCCAAAACTGTTCTACAGTAAAAAATCAAAAAAATATAAAAATTTGAAAAAACTAGTATATATAGTTGCTTGCTATGTTTAATCTAATTAATTTATGGCATTGCCTTTCCGTTTTGATTGTACGCCCTACAAGAGACCCACATCCAATGTTAAATAACATGAAAGTTATCACTGCAAATTTTGCACTTGGAACCGGGAACCGAAAGCTAGAACCGGAACCGGAACCGGAGCTAGAACCGGTTTTGAAATTCCGAAACGGTCCCAGCTAACAAGACAGAAAATTTTTTGAAAGCTTTTTCCCAGCACGTAACAAAAGTAAGGTATTAATATAGCGTTGGACCGTACCAATATTGTCTCGCTGAGCAAAACCCGTCCATTTTTATCCTCGATATAAAGTTTGCAATGATGCGGTAAAGGTTCCAGAACAGTGTATTTGCACAAAATCTAAAAGTTTAGCATTTTCCCAGAATCGGCTTGAGCTGCTTGAGCTTGACAACTTGTCGAAATCTGCCTGTCCTGTTGTTGAAATAAGATAGCAGATATTTTGCAAAGCCCAGCTTAAACCGACTTGTTTATAGGGTTTAGAATTTCCAAATACTAGATTTTAGTCGGGCTGCGTCGTTCTTTAGCATTTGCCCTGACCGTGGCTGCTGTTTGCAGGATCTTTCTTTATGCTACCGCCGTTGTACACTTGTATGATTGTTTTGTGGGATTAATAATAATCTGTCAGCATAGTTTTAATATAAACGTTTTAAATTCGATATTTCGATAGAAGTTTTTGCAGCTGCCGGAATTTCACTGCCTTGCCACGGTTTTCTTCTTATTTCTGCCAATTTAGCTACTGAACAGATGTGTGTGTATTTGGTAAAGTATATAATTTCAAATATTAATCAGTGCTGCTTAGCAGAAATGAATCGGATTAGACTAGTTTTTAGAAGTTTTTATTGTAAAACAGTTGTTTCAATATAGAGGGAATATATAGGGATATGCTGTAGGTTGTGTTTTGCAACAAAAAACAAAGTTTGGCTTTTCTACAACCAGTTTTGTATTAGCTAAATTTTGTGTTAATTGTGACGTTGAGTTTCCTAGTAGACTGTAAGTTAGAGTGTCGGTCGATGCATTATACACTGTGCAGATTATGTGTTGCGTTTTCCTTTGCCTTTCGTTTGCGATTCTGATTTATTAACAGTTTAATTTAGAATTGCCTTTTGAAAATTAGACCAACATCCTTCTTTATCTAAACCATAGAAAAAAATGCAGCTAATTGTATTGAGTGCGTGTTATATTGGTTGTGTTCAAAACGTAGAGGTAAACCCCAGAGTTACACTTAATAACCAGCAAAAGGAAATAAAGTATATGAATGACGACTCATGGCCCCGTTCCGTCCACATTCAGTGAGATCACAAGTATCCACCAAATTTAGCTAACTTCACGTATTTCTAGTACCGCATTTCAGCCACTAAATTCAGTCGGTACTGTCTAACGAATTGTGGATGGTTGCATGCATTGCAGCAAAATACTCTGCAATTAGACTGTTTTCGCGCAGTTGCAAAAATATAATGGCATTTGTTTTCTTTTTGCAAAACTGAAACTTTAAAATTTTTAAAACACCCTAAAGCCATAATCTGGATACGTTCTGGTTTCTGTGTATTTCATTAAACTCTGTTGTGGTCGCATTTATACATTTTTGCAGTAAACAGAATTGTTAGGTGGTACACCCTTTCCTTTAATCATATTTTGCTAATTTTGTTGCGATAACATTATTTCGATAAGTTAAAAATAGAAATAATGTTTAGAACATTTGATATTTGATTGGACGGCAAACTTTAACTTTCCACTGTCAATTAGAAAGCGTCCACCCGTTAGGGATGTGATGGCATAGTAGTGTAGTGTCTGACACGCCAAGCTGTAGTTACTTTCTGTCCTGTGCTGGTCGTAAATAGTGTTTGAGGCCGGCCGGACTTTTTGCTCGCCGGCTGGCCGCCGGCTACCGGCCGGCCGGCCGGCGGCCGGTGAGGCCGGCCGGCTAACGGCCGACCGACCGACCGACCGGCCGGCCGGCCGCCGGCTAGATACAAATCACCAATCAGAAATTTACAAAGTAGAGCAACTAAGCTTAAAATGGACTCCAAATCTAGTTTTGCTAATTTTTTTATGCTATGCTTTGCTATTTTTGTAAGATAACATCCGAAAATAAATATCTTAGCCGTTATAATAACTGCACTGCAAACTGCTCTAGGCCGGTAACCGGCCGGCCTACGGGCTCACCGGCCGGCCTACGGGCTCACCGGCCGGCCTACGGGCTCACCGGCCGCCGGCCGGCCGGCGATCGTACGGCCGGCGGCCGGCCAGCAGCCGGCCGGTAAAACCCCGACCGGCCTCAAACACTAGTCGTAAATAGCTGCCAAATAAATATGTAGCTTAACCAATACTACACCAAATAAAATATGATGAGCTTTAGCTGACCCTTAGTCCTGTATTTCCAGCATACGTAAAACTGAGAAAGCAGTTACATCAGAAACAGATATTAATTTATGGCTCCTCAAGACTCAAGATAAAAAGTAAAGATTTTGACAAGAGTTTTCCCATCAACTTCGGATCAGCCGAAAATGTTTAACGTTATTGTGCTAATTAGGTTGTTTTTGGGAAAACATTCTGTGTTTTGTTCTGGAAATGGAGTGTGGCAGAAAATTTCATTTTCCATCCTTATGTCTATAATCAAGAGCACAATAGAGTGTAACGGACAGACTCTCGGATATCAACTGGTTGCTGGAGCGCTATCTGCTTAGTATGCAGTCCCGCCAGCAATTTCTCACCAAGCAAAATTTAAATCAAACAATTTACACAGTTATGCAAAAAGTTAAAGCTCGAAACAGAAAGACTTGGAATTTAGACGTAATCACTAAGCAGGCGTAGACAAAGATACGGCTAGTCAGTGAGCACAGGCAAATGTGTACTAGATCGGTCATTACTCGTGCTATAACCAAGAGTACATGCATAATAGAATAAGAGTATGAAACTCTTACGCTACTAATGTACTAAACATGCTTGATATGCTCGGGTCGCGCTATCTCGGGACCCCCCCCCCCCCGAAAGTTTCGGGGGGGGTCCCACCCTACACTAATTACATGCTTTCATATAAGTGTGTGTCTGCTCGCTGATTGGCCCACTATAGGATAGGCATTTTATTAGTAATTTTAATTAATTAATTATAACTTTAATTAGGTTAGTACAATCAAAAAACTAATTCGACAATTCTGTAGCATTTTTTCTGCTCTTTCCAACGATATAAAAATTGTTGCAGACTACATTCCTGCGAATTTTTGTTTTGTGCGACAATTTTTATATCATTGGAAAGAGCAGAAAAAATGCTACAAAGTTGTCGAATTAGTTTTTAATTACATTAACCTAATTAAAGTTATAATTAATTAAAAATTACTAATAAAATGCCGAGCAGACACACACTTGTATGAAAGCATGTAATTAGTGTAGGGTGGGACCCCCCGAAACTTTCGGGGGGGGGGGTCCCGAGTTAGCGACCCGAGCATATCGAGCATGTTTAGTACATAGTAGCGTAAGAGTTTCATACTCTCATCCTATTATGTACTCTTGCTATAACCAATATATCGATTAATGTTTTAGGAACTAAGGCATCAGATTTTAGAGAAATCAGCTAATTGTTTATGTTTTCAAACATGAGATACATCCTTCGGTACTTCTTGTTAATTTCATTAGTTCTGGATGTATCCATGGAAGTGGAGGACTGCAAATATCAATCTCACTTTGACGACGTGAAAAGGAAATTGGTCAATAATCCTAGCGTTAACGAATACTGGTAATGCATGCCATTAAATTTTTGTTTTCCATTTAATTTAATAGCTAACAGTTTTTCTAAGGCAAACCCTTGGCAAACTACCTGTCTTTAGTTCAAGTCTACTTGTATTTGTTGAAGATGGAACCCAGGAGGCTTTCCGGGGTGGAAAGTCTCGGCTTGAATTTCTGAGCATAACTAACATGCTTAGTGCACTGAACTCTATTTGTAATCTTATGCATTTTGTATGGACGCTTGTAAACAGTAGAGGTATGAACAGTAGAGGTATGATCTACTATTTTTGTTCACAAGTTTATTTCAGGAATGCCTCCTACTTCAGTGAAGACATGAGAACAGAAATGAATCAATGTCAAAAATCTTTAGATCTGTATGAAACCGGAAATTACGTTCAATGGTATTTCGATCGACGAATCACGTTTGCTCGATGGGATAAATTTTCCGGGTGTCAAATATTGGATCTGGGAAAAGTTCACTGTTCTCTTCTTCGCTACGAATTTGAACTGTTTCGGAACATCCATGACCGTGTAATTGGGATTGTGTTTCCGCTCTTGGGATATCTGGCGCTTCCAGTTGGCCTCTGGGTTCTGCACAATAAAAAGTTGGATAAAGTCAATACTCTGTATCATCGAACAATCTTGATCTTTGATGCTTTAGGTTAGTTACTGGGTGCTATGCTTTATGCATTATGCGTAGATATTACATGAAAAACTGTGCTTTAGGCATATGTTAGATAGAAAATGTTTTGTTAGACGGCGTTTGAAGTTGGCACAAGATTTGCTGTTGTATTCGTTGGCTTTGCGAAGTCTAGGCAACGACGCAGCGCTTGATTACAATCTGCATGAAATGCAAAACAACCGGAGTTTTTGATTTCTTCACATTTTAGGCATGACTCCTTGGTTTTTGATCGGATTTCACCATTTTGTCTACAACTATGCCTACGTGACCTGGTTCTACAACTTCATTTTCAATGTTGGCGGAGACTTGTCAAGATGGTGCACCACAGTCAGTGTTATGTTGCTTTGCATAGTATCCGTTATCCGTACTTTGGCACTCTGGTGTCCCCTACGCTTCGCAATTTTGAGATCCAGAAAATTCTATGTCGCCAGCTTTTTGTCTTGTTTTGCTGTGGCGACTGGACTTTGGCTACCCGACGTTCTGCTGACCAGACGATACGACGATACATATCGACCCGATATCGATGAGTATCGATTGCGAATGAGCGAATACAACAACTCTCATGCACATTACGTAATGACAATTCTACAAATTGTGATGTATATTATCTGTGCCATAGTTTTGGTCATCACTAACGCCTTTATGATTATGGGAATTTTTCGGGTCAATAATCTGATTAACCGACAGGTTGGGAATGCCAAGGAAATGCGACAGAATGTCAGTCTTGCACTTCTGTGCCTTTGCGTTTGCATTCCTTGGCTGTGTTTTGCAGCCATGCATATCTACAATCAGATAGACTACGTACTGTTGTATGATCGAGCTACTATTAGATATACATTGGAAAAGTTTTTCGAACGTTATACGTACGAGGAAATTTTGGTGGCAGCGAAAGCGGAGCGCCATCATCTGGCGGTAATCATGGCAATTCAGGCGCTCTATATCGCAAATCATTCCTGGAATTTCTATCTGTATTTGATCTTTCACTCAGGATTTCGCAAGATTTTGATTAGAAAGATAAAGAAGAAGCTTGGTCATGAAGTCAGCAAAAGCAGTTCCAACATTGAACACATTGAACTTGAAAATTAACTTAAAATCGATTGATTATTATACATGGATAGTTGTACGCAACTGTAATGATGGATTAAGTTTCATTCTAAATTTGGATTGGATGTGCTAATTTTTAATGTATATATAGGGTAAACTAGCTATGTATGAACAATAAGACATCGGTCTATCTTCAGCATATATCAGCACTTGCCATGAACGGACAATATTTTTCGTTGTATGGGCACAACTTGCTTTTGTAACGGAGCGAGTGGTAGTTGGCTTAAGGGCGAACAGTCAAGAACCCAGTCACCTGTTTATTGTAGCAACGGCCTCTAGTGAGGGTGGAGTAGAAACAGTCTCAGTCGAGACTCGAAGTAGCACAAGCAGTAGATACGCAAAAAGAAGTCTCAGAAGAGACTGAGAGTATAGACAAGCAATCAATGAGTCTCAGTCGAGACTAAGAGTAAGAGCTCTAGGGCAGAGCTAAGATTAACTCTAGTGGAGAACATTGTGACAAACGTATGGTTCTTGAAGTATCTAAGTTTCTAGTATAATGCTGGTTCAGAATAGACACATTATCGCTACCAGAAAGTCGCGATAATGAGGCTTTCTGGTTCAGGTGCACAATTTAATTGTCTTTATTTCAAGTACGGCATATAACAGACAGTTAGAGAATCTTAGACACAGACAGGCGAGATTCGATGCTATCTTCGATGTATCTGTTTCTGCTCGCTGCGGACGACCACCGACCGTGCAAGGAAATAAGGCGATCAGAAATCCGGTGTCGGGCGGCTTGGGTGGCGCCGCCAGAGCGGAGACTGTGAGTACCAACAGAGTCGGGAGGCAGACCCATAACGATAGCGGCCGATTTGATAAGACGACGAGCGGCAGAATTGGTCAGAGGTTTTCCACTAAGAATCCAGCTGGTAGAGGAGCGATTAAAAGACAGTGATTGGAAAAGAAAGGAACTAGAAGATAGAGAGAGGCCGCCTTGGGCAAGGTAGCGCAGTAGGAAAGTAACCGGGCAAAGAAGGGTATCAGACTGCGCAATAAACACATCGGAGCCACGGCGGAACTGGTCAGTTTTGGACTGCGGAAGATGGACAACGACATGCGAGCAGTCGGGCGCAAAAAAGAGCTGATTGCAACGAATAGAGGACAGCTCTGAATAGCGAAAGAAACCCGCATAGCCCATAAGGCAAAAGGTAGTATCGCGGAGCTTCTTAAGCGATGACGGGTCCCGCAAAGCAGAGTCGGCCAACTTAAGAAGATGACAACGGGTAAGTGGTATTTTCCGCTGGATCGGTTTGGCAAAAAGCCTGTGCATGCCCGATGATGCTAAGGAAAGGAATTTATGAGAGCAAGGATCAGGCAGGCCACAAAACGAATGCGCCCACTTGATAGCGGCAGTCAGTGAAGCGAGCGACGAGGCGGAGTGCAAGGTTTGCACTGAAGACAGGAGGAAGAGAGCAACTTCAAAGGGGTCGGCGGGAAGCGGGATAGATTTGCCGCAGGTGTTGCCTTGAAAAGAGAAGAAGCGCCGAAGGATAGCAAAATAAGAGCGTCGAGTGCTGTCGGCCACAGAGGAGAGAGCAAAAGCAGTGAGAGATGCTAACTGGGCAGCAGACATTGAGCCATGATCCACAAGCCAGGACGCTGAGGATAAAAGAACTGCAACAAAGAAAATAGATAGAGAAGATTATGGGGTGGGTGGGCAGGGGAAAATTGTAAGTAAAATAAACAAGCCGTACTGGAGTCAAGAAGACGTGAAGTGACGGAATGAGCTGAAATTCTGAAAGAGGCAGAGTTCATTTGCATATACAACGGAATATGCAAATGAACTCTACAAGTGATGCCACTTCACCAGAAAGCACACATTATCGCTACCAGAAAGTCGCGATAATGAGGCTTTCTGGTTCAGGTGCAATTGAAGCGAAACAAAGTGGATTTAATAGTAACCAAAGTAAAGGCAAAATAATGAAAGAAAACAAAAAGTTCGGTAAATAGTTGAGGAGTCAAAAGACAGGATTCAAACCAAAGCAGGACGTCGCAGCAGGCAAGAGTTCCAACCGGCAAGTCAGGTCTCGGGAGGAGCAGAACGATAGGAGAGCTGGCGATCTGCTAAGATTGCTAAAAAAGAAAAGTTAAAGGTAGTTTTAGACAAAACAAACAACTGTTGGGTACCCGGCAGAATGAAACGTTGGGCAGAAGGTATAACCCAAGTTTTCTGAATATAGGGAGAGAGGAGAGATAGACGAGGCCAAAAAAGAGCGGAGGGCCACTGTGGCACTAACAGGACCATTCGTTTGCCGGTAGTAATAAAGTACTGAATGCAGCGGTTAATAAGGTGAAAAGGTGGAACACACCAGCCGGTGTCAACAGACCAATCTTGCAAGAAAGCATCAACTCCACTCGTACCAGGACACCAGAACCGGGAGTAAAACTTGGGTAACTTCGTATTAGTCGAATTTGCAAAAACGTCACATGTCAAGGGACCCCAGTAGTGATTTAGAAGAGAAAAAAGGCTAGTAGAAATTTCCCAATCGTCCAAATCGACGTACTTGCTAAACGAATCGGCTGCAAAATTGAATTCGCGAGGAAACCAGTGCGCGGTGGTTTTGAAATTATGTAGCACTGATGTTTGAAATATTTGTTTAGCAAGCAGATTAAAAGGGGGATGGGGGGATCCTCTATTGCAACAGACTGCGGCAGCCTGATTATCTGTAAATACAATAATGCGTGAGGAACGCATTAGAGGAGCAAAGGTCTCCAGGGCAAATTGTATTGCAAACAGTTCGCGATAGCAGGAGCTACTGTTGCGCTGCAAGCTGGACAAATTAACATGAGCGACCTAGTCGCAGAAAGGGCCATGCAAAATTGCAGCTGCTGCAAAGTTGCTGGCATCGACAGAAACAGTCAACAGAGAAGTCTGGTCAGTCAAGCAGCGAGAATTTAAGGTCCGAAGACGTTTTCTCCAAAATTGCAGGTCGCACCAAACAGTAGTATCAGTAACTAGCATAGTGTCGAGATGGCGACTACAGTTAGAAGCAAAATAGTAAAAACTTTTAGTAAAAATAAGAGCAGCCTTTTGAAGAACAGACTGCATGGATACGAGATGCCCTGCTAGAGTAAGTAATTGACGTGAGGTTAAAAAAGGCCACAAGTTGTAAAATTGCTCAAGAAGGTTTTCTGTAGAGGAAATTCGAGATTCAGTAACACGAATGGAAAAAGAACGAGAGTCTAAAACGAACCCCAAAAAAGGAATGTCCTGAACAGGCGAAAAGACCGATTTTGAGTAATTAATAACCCAGCCACGAGCATGCAAGTCGGAGACTACCGTTAATAGATGTTGACGGAGTTCGGCTTCTGAAGTTGCTAAAATAATGCCGTCATCTAAATACAAAAGGACTCTAATGTTAAGGGCACGCCACCGTTTCACGAAAGGTCGTAACAATTTCGTGAAACAACGAGGAGCGCTAGAAATACCAAAGGGGAGGCAATTATACACAAAGTACCGTGGGGACCCTTTGGTAACGATGGAAAAACCCAAAAATTGTTGGTGATGTTCATCAATTTCAACATGATAGTAACCACTCTTGAGATCAAATTTAGCCATAAAGTCTCCCCGCTGAAAAAGATCAAGGAGGTGGGGAATAGACTCCATTTTAAAGTGTTCCTTGGCTACGAAAGTATTTAAGAAGGAACAGTCTAGTATGAGACGGAGCTTATTAGAGCTGAAACTGACACTCAAGGGATTGACACAATAGGGGGGAACAAGAACCTCACGCACGACACCTTGAGAAAGCAGGGTAGATACTTCACTTTCAATAAAACAAGAATGGGCCATGGCAGACTTGTTGTTCGCAAAATGAAATCTGGGTGGAAATTGCAAAAAAGGAAGAGTATGCCCAGTTTTGACAGTTTTCAAAACATATTTTCCTTTGCTTTCAATAAATTGAATTGAATTGAATTGAATTTGGTAAAATTTGTCCGAAATTTTGGTGTAACGTTACGCAGTCGCCAAAATTTTTTGCTATTTTCCAGAAAAAAGTGTGTAATTACACGCGTTTTTGAGCAAAAAAAAACACTGCCCAACCCAGTCAAAAGTTACATCGGTCCAAACTTTTGTCAAATGTTGAGCTCATAGCTCCAACGCATGATCCAGGAGGCGGGTGGGTTTTTCCCCCCAAAAAGGGATGGGGTTTTTTCACCCCATGGCTGGCTATAATTGTTTTCAAATTAGAAAACAAGTAGAATTATTATTTTGATTTTTGTCGCCTTATTTACTAATTGTTTTGTAACATTGTAAAATATAGCAAATTTAGCCAAACTCTTTCTTTTTTCCTGTCCAGCTGCCTCATTTTAAACTTCCCTCCCTATATACGTATAGCCACGGAGGGGGGGAACGCCACCCGCCTCCTAGACCAAGGGTTGGAGCAAGAGTGCATAATTGCACTATATATAAGAAGAAGAGTAAGCCACTAGAGGGCTCCTCTTCTTCGCATTGCGTAACGGTGCTCCGAGCACAATACGCGAATGTTCCCCCGTTTGGTGGGGAGGGGGGTCGCTCTCTACGACAAAGCATACCCCCCTCCGTTTGGTGGGGGGGGTAGCAGAAAAGAGGTCCCCGTTTGGTGGGGGGTAGCCAACAGCCAATCAGATTGCAGAGACCCCCTCCCCGTTTGGTGGGGGGGGGGTAGAGCAGAGAATTACGGTAGTTTTTGTTCTATTCGCAAAAGGGTCCCCGTCTGGTGGGGGGTAGCAAAGAGAGGTCCCCGTTTGGTGGGGGGGTATGCAAAAGGGGTCCCCGTTTGGTGGGGGGGGTATCTCAAAAGGGGTCCCCGTTTGGGGGGGGTCGCCAACAGCCAATCAGATTCATCCAATCTTAGCCTGACTTGGCGCCCCCCGCCCCCCCAAACGGGGACCCCATTCTGCCTACCCCCCCCACCAACCGGGGCCCCCTTTTGCATACCCCCCACCACCCGGGGACCCCTTTTGCCTACCCCCCCCCCCACCACCAAATGGGGAGGGGAGGGGGTATGCTTGTCGACCCCCCACCAAACGGGGGAACATTCGCGTATTGTGGTCGGAGCACCGTTATGCAATGCCAAGAAGAGAAGCCCTCTAGTGGCTTACTCTTCTTCTATAATATAAAGGAATATAGTCAAGCGGGAAAAAAAACCCACTCGCCAATGCGGGAAAAAAAAACCCACCCCCAGTGTGGGCTTACCAGTATGAGCTATCTAGGATTTTAATAGCCTATCTTGAAGAGCATCCAAAATAACCCTGGAGGGTGTATTATGGTTGCTCCCACTGCTTCCCTGCAAATTTTTTGGGACTTTGAAATTTTTGGAAATTTTGGTCCGACCAAGTGCCGAAATTTGGCAAACTTTGCCGGGCCACCCTGAACTACTGGAAAGACTTAGACCAAAGCGGATTATATGTACCTGTAGGGCATCTGTTGCGCTTCATGATGATATATGTCACACTGCTCTGACCCCTCCGGTGCGACCTGGGGGTGACCTGGAGTTGGCGGGAAAAAAAACCCACGGCGGGAAAAAAAACCCACTTTTCAAAATTAAATTTTTTTTCTAACCATTGACCGGAAAGGTCAAACCAATACATACATTTGTTTAATAGAGCCTATAGATTAAATTGGTATAGGTTTTACCTGGGTTCGTACTGTTATGGGTGGTCCAGGGGGTCTAAATCGGACACGGTGCCATTTCAAGCCAAAATTTCAATTTTGACCAAAAATGCTCATTTTTGCCTTAAAATGGGTCTAGTTTGGCTCTAAATACAAGAAAAACACGTTTTCTACACGATAGGATGCTTAAACTGCCGAAAATAAACAATTTTAAAAAATTTCCAAAATTTGCCTATGTTTATGTGTTAAAGATACAACATTTTCAAATGACCATATGACCTCAATTTTAATACAAAAACTAATATATTTTGATGCAGTTGTACTAAAAACAACCCGCTCTTTCATTTGGAATGGTTAGAAATGCTCCTGGCAGCTTGCCAAAAATTTTTTGGGGTGGGTTTTTTTTCCCGCATATGGGTTTTTTTTCCCGCATTGGGTTTTTTTTCCCGCCAGTTTGGGACAATTTTTCTCGCTAACGGCACACCCTACAGAGGTGTTCTATAGCTCATAAGAAAGCTTACGACTAGGCCTAGCTACCTGTATAATCGGCATTTCGATATGTCAAACCATTAAAAAGTTCTGGCCAAAAATCTGAAAAGTGGGTTTTTTTCCCGCTTGACTATAAATTATGGACTCTTGGTTGGAGCTATGAGCTCAAAAACAGCAGCAATCCTACGTGTGCAAAGATCAAGTCATTTGGTTCTCTCCTGCTCATTTTATGACATTTTGAAAATGACATCTACTTTTTGGTGGTCCAACCATGACAAATTTTGCTAAAGTTTGGACCGATGTAACTTTTGACTGGGGTGGGCTAGAAAAGTTTTGTAAATATCTGTAATGATGGCGAGTCTTCCTCTTTGCACACAGCAAAAATTAGATCGATCCGATGCACCGTTGGTCTGGCACATTGCCAAATGTGGCAGGGAAAACCCACTTGGGGGGGGAACCCACCCAATTTTTTGAAAAATTTCTTAACAACCAAACAGGGAAACAATTCGACACTATAGCACGGTACTATCGAGGACGCTGCATCATCCTATATATTTTGTCAGATGATTTGGCTCATTTTGCTTCCCTGGCTAGCTAGGGGTCAAAAACCCTGAAAGTGCCAGGACAGGTCCAATTGTGGATTTTAACAGCCAATTAAACGTAAGAAACCATTCTCTACACGATAGACTAATAATTTTTATCAAATTATATACATCGTTTTTAGCATTTTTTAAAAATTGCCCTATTATAGGGGAGCGCAAGAGCGCTCCCCTATAATATGGGTGTAAAAGGCTCTGTGCGGCCCTTGGAGACCCGTTCGAGCTCCGTGCCAGCTAAATACTCAACGAAACTGGACAATTTTGGTATCGTTGGAATCTACACGACGAGTACAACAAGTCGCAAAAAAGTTTTGGTCAAAATTTCCAACTTTGAAAATTTTCGCTTCCGGGCAAGTTAGGTCCGTTTGTTTTTTTCCGTGTAAGTCACGCTTGGAAAAATGCAATTTTCTGTCGGAGTGTTAGAACGATCTGGGCACTTTCAGCAGGTGAAGTTTGGTTTTTATGAACGTATATACCTCGAAAGTGAACCTTTTTGATATTTTTTTTCGCTGCCCGGCCCGGCCTGCCATCTGTACGGCCGGCCAAAAGTGGACTTGGCGCTAAAATGGCCAAAAATGGCCAATTTTTTGTCAAAGCTACAGGACTCCGGTATGACGCTAGAGAGACGTGGTTTGTTGCATAAGGATCTACGGAAGGGTTTATATGTCCTAACGAGGGCGATTTTTGATATCTGGCCAGAATCGTTCTGGCTTCCGGCCCAAAGTTGGTCCGGCCAAATAGCCACTTTCAGAACAGCCATTCATTTCATTTTCAAAGTCCCAACTCCACAGGAAATAGTCAAAAATAGGCCTAAATTTGCTGTTTTGGGCCATTTAGTGGGACGCATATAAGGGTTATTGGGGTCGCTGAACACGATGAGCATAGTCGCAGCTCTGTGCGGTGCTGCTATCGTGCTGTACTATTATGCGGCAACCATAGCACGCTGTCTGTAGACTTACTGTAAACGGCTAAACATATGAAACTTGGTGAGAATCATGTCTGTAGAAAGGGGAAACTGTAGCTATGTTAGTTGGTGCACTCTGTAGCTTCCACCGTGCTGTATGTGCTGCCCCAAACACAGCACCGTCGACAACAAGTTATTCATTCGCCACTGGTATTTGAAATTCGGCATGCAGATAGTTTAGGACATGACAAACTATTATAGATACGTTTCGTATACTTATTACGATGTTACTATGTGGTTGCGCTGCAGTAGAGTGCTGCGGAAGCGCAGCACGGCCTATAACAAACTACAGAAAACTTGCAATCGTCTGAAATTCTGTAGGCGGGTGCAGAATAGCATTGGAAAACATGCCGTACAAGTCTCCTTTTTGGCAGTGAAGTTTGCGCCTAATTGCGCCGCAGTAGAGTGCTGCTGAAGTACAGCACGGCCTATAACTAGCTACAGGTAAGTTGCAATCATTCGCTATGGGTTCCACCCCACAGCTATAGGTTTTTCGGCTCGCTGAGCTCGAATCTGGCATTAGTTTTGCCTTAGCGGTTGCGCCAGAGGCAAAGCTGATAGTGATTTTTCTTTTGTGAATTAGGGGGAGCGCGTTAGCGCTCCCCCTAGAATAGGGAAAATTTGACGCAATGTGTATAATCTGGACATTGTTTGGCCTGGGGCCAGCGGAGGAGTGGACCGATCGGGCTCAAACTGGGTGTGTGAAGAGCCTGTGGGCAGGGGTACATGCTGTGAAAATTTCAGCCGGATCGGCCGGGTAGATCTTGAGATATGAAAATTGGCCCCCCGCGCAGGTCGCGTTTCTCCTCTTTTTTTTTTTTCCCCCCAGGGGTGCAGGTCGGAAGACCCTTCAGAGCCCTACTATTTTAAGTTTTTCTTGTACAAAAAGTTCCTCAATTCCGGGGAAATTACTTTCCGCGGTTCCCGGATCCCCCCAGATGGCCCCACCCCCCCGGTGGGGACCCCCCAAGTGACCCCCGAAAAAAACTAAGTTCGAAAATAATTGCACTTCGAAATAGATCGCAGCGAGGGAAGCTGGGCTCTCATATGGCTCATATGGCATGGCCCAAGGGTGAAGGGCTCCGGGAAGTGAGATGGTGCTGCTCGGTGGTTTGTGGCGCTCTGGCCAGGGGTCAAAAGTTAGTGTGTAAAAGGGGGGGTCTGGGCCTACGGAGTAGGCAGCCCTATACATAAGAGCTGCTGGGCTGAGGTTTCGTATTCGAATAGGAACCCCTATATGGTGAATCTAAATGGCCCATTAGTTTCGCTCTAGGACCTATCCATGTGGCTGGGGGGCACACTGATGGTGGTGGGCCCTACCGTGTCGCAACTCCAACTTTAACCTTTTCTACAGAAATATCTACAGTGAGCAGGTCTCTCTTATTTGGGGTTTGGGGTGGGGGGTGCGGGAGCACTACAGCATAGGCTATAGTAGGTTTCGCCCGGACTCCTGTGGCGCCCTGGCCAGGGGTCCGGACCGGGGACTGGGTCCAAAATGGCCAAAAATCGATTTTTCCAAAAGTGACCAAGTTTGGTATCAAATGAAAGCCCTTGGTGAGGCGAATATTTTTTGTCGTTGGAGGACCCCTCCAAAGTGGACCCAGCGGCCTGTGGCGCCCTGACCAGGGTCCGAACCGGTCCAAAATGGCCAAAAATCGATTTTTCCAAAAGTGGCCAAGTTTGGTATCAAATGAAAGCCCTTGGTGAGGCGAATATTTTTTGTCATTGGAGGACCCCTCCAAAGTGGACCCAGCGGCCTGTGGCGCCCTGACCAGGGTCCGGACCGGTCCAAAATGGCCAAAAATCGATTTTTTCCAAAAGTGGCCAAGTCTGGTATCGAATGAAAGCCCTTGGTGAGGCGAACATTTTTTCTCATTGGAGGACCCCTCCAAAGTGGCCGCAGCGGCCTGTGGCGCCCGGACCAGGATCCGGAGTGGTCGAAAATCGATTTTATTATAAAAGTTCCAACTTTGGTATCAAATGAAAGCCCTTGGTGAGGCGAACATATTTTCTCATTGGAGGACCCCTCCAAAGTGGCCCCAGCGGCCTGTGGCGCCCTGAGCAGGGTCCGGACCGGGGACCGGGTCCAAAATGGCCAAAAATCGATTTTTCCAAAAGTGGCCAAGTCTGGTATCAAATGAAAGCCCTTGGTGAGGCGAACATATTTTCTCATTGGAGGACCCCTCCAAAGTGGCCCCAGCGGCCTGTGGCGCCCTGAGCAGGGTCCGGACCGGGGACCGGGTCCAAAATGGCCAAAAATCGATTTTTCCAAAAGTGGCCAAGTTTGGTATTAGGGGGAGCGCGTTAGCGCTCCCCCTAGAATAGGGAAAATTTGACGCAATGTGTATAATCTGGACATTGTTTGGCCTGGGGCCAGCGGAGGAGTGGACCGATCGGGCTCAAACTTGGTGTGTGAAGAGCCTGTGGGCAGGGGTACGTGCTGTGAAAATTTCAGCCGGATCGGCCGGGTAGATCTTGAGATATGAAAATTGGCCCCCCGAGCAGGTCGCGTTTCTCCTCTTTTTTTTTTTCCCCCCAGGGGTGCAGGTCGGATGACCCTTCAGAGCCATACTATTTTAGGTTTTTCTTGTACAAAAAGTGCCCCAATTCCGGGGAAATTACTTTCCGCGGTTCCCGGACCCCCCCAGATGGCCTCACCCCCCCGGTGGGGACCCCCCAGGTGACCCCCGAAAAAAAACTAAGTCCGAAAATAATTGCACTTCGAAATAGATCGCAGCGAGCGAAGCTGGGCTCTCATATTGGGGTTGTGGCATGGCCCAAGGGTGGAGGTCTCCATTTGAGAGTTTGGTGTTGGTCGGTCATCTGTGGCGCCCTGGCCAGGGGTCAAAAGTTAGTGTGTAAAAGGGGGGTCTGGGCCTACGGAGTAGGCAGCCCTATACATAAGAGCTGCTGGGCTGAGGTTTCGTATTCGAATAGGAACCCCTATATGGTGAATCTAAAGGGCCCATTAGTTTCGCTCTAGGACCTATCCATGTGGCTGGGGGGCACCCTGATGGTGGTGGGCCCTACCGTGTCGCAACTCCAACTTTAACCTCTTCTACAGAAATATCTACAGTGAGCAGGTCTCTCTTACTTGGGGTTTGGGGTGGGGTGCGGGGGCACTACAGCATAGGCTATAGTAGGTTTCGCCCGGACCCCTGTGTCGCCCTGGCCAGGGGTCCGGACCGTGGACCGTGGCCAAAATGGCCAAAAATCGATTTTTCCAAAAGTGGCCATGTTTGGTATCAAATGAAAGCCCGTGGTGAGGCGAACATTTTTTGTCATTGGAGGACCCCTCCAAAGTGGCCCCAGCGGCCTGTGGCGCCCTGGCCAGGGTCCGGACCGGTCCAAAATGGCCAAAAATCGATTTTTCCAAAAGTGGTCAAGTTTGATATCAAATGAAAGCCCTTGGTGAGGCGAACATTTTTTGTCATTGGAGGACCCCTCCAAAGTGACCCCAGCGGCCTGTGGCGCCGTGACCAGGGTCCGGACCGGTCCAAAATCGATTTTTTGAAAGGTTTTCAAGTTTGGTATCAAATGAAAGCCCTTAGTGAGGCGAACATTTTATCTCATTGGAGGGCCCCTCCAAACTGGTCCCAGCGGCCTGTGGCGCCCTGACCAGGGTCCGGACCGGTCCAAAATGGCCAAAAATCGATTTTTCCAAAAGTGGCCAAGTTTGGTATCAGATGAAAGCCCTTGGTGAGGCGAACATTTTTTGTCATCGGAGGACCCCTCCAAAGTGGACCCAGCGGCCTGTGGCGCCCTGACCAGGGTCCGGACCGGTCCAAAATCAATTTTTTGAAAGGTTTTCAAGTTTGGTATCAAATGAAAGCCCTTGGTGAGGCGAACATTTTATCTCATTGGAGGACCCCTCCAAACTGGTCTCTAGCGACCTGTGGCGCCCTGGCAAGGGGTCCTAATTGGTCAAAAATCAAAATTTCCAAAAGTTGTCAAATTTGGTTTTAAATGAAAGCCCAAAATGAGCAGAGCAACTTTTGTCATGTATATATAGCTGCATATCCAAGGTTACGGTGCTGGTTGGCTTTTAAAATAGCCTTCCTGCCTAAGATAACGCACCGTGTAAAAAGTTCTGAAAAGTCCATGAACAGTGGCCTTCCAGCCTAAGATGACGCACCGTGTAAAAAGTTCTGAAAAGGCCATGAACAGTGGCCTTCCAGCCTAAGATGACGCACCGTGTAAAAAGTTCTGAAAAGGCCATGAACAGTGGCCTTCCAGCCTAAGATAACGCTCCGTGTATAATGTTCGGTAGAGGTCATGAACAGTGGCCTTCCAGCCTAAGATGACGCACCGTGTATAAAGTTCTGAAAAGACTATTAACAGGCATTTTTCCGTTTCAGCAAATGCATTCAGTTGAACTAGAACGTTTTCATCCAGCCTGTTTGCGGTAGCTAGCTTTGCTTACATTGTGTATATATGCAACTTCTCTGACATGATTTTCTCTGCAGCGGAAAAATAAGCGAAACTAGGGGGGAAAATGCCCTCGACGGGCAACCAACTTGGTAGAATAGGGAAAGACTTGAATGTTAAATACACGGTGCATGGTTACAACTGAGATTCTGCTGAAGCGGAAAAATGCCGTTTCTCAGCGACTAAAATAAAAGAAACCAGCTTTGTGCGCCGAATAGGGAATCTACTCGGCGACTAAAATGAAAGAAACCAGCTTTGTGCGCCGAATAGGGAATCTACTCGGCGACTAAAATAAAAGAAACCAGCTTTGTCGCCGAATAGGGAATTCCCTCCTTCCGCCCTATTCGCGCGAACTTTGAAGCCTGTTATGTGTTGCTTTGCTGAATAATGAGAGAGCTTCAGAATGGCAGAATTATATACTTCAGAATGCAAAACAACAGTTTTATCAAGCACTTACGTAAGTCAAGGTTTTCACAGACATAAATACGATGTCTTCGATGTGGTATCAGAAACATTGAGAGCATATACGATTAGGATATTGTTGCTGATATATATACGTATGTAGTATCTGTATTATATATATAGGTGTGCTCCGTTCTGATCTTGCCGAGAATTGATACAATCAAACATTATACGTACGTATATATATATATATCTATATATATATACATATATATATATATATATAGACATATATATATATATATATATATATATATATATATAAATGAAATGCGATTGATTGCACATGTTTTAGCAGAAGGACTGTCGACCACAAATTGTTTAAACTGTCTACTTATTGTTGCTTTCTGTTTGTCCTGGTAGCGGTTGTATGCGTAAACTATTTCACGGATCAGGTAGCTCAAAAAGAAATTAACCTAGCGCCACTCCTAGTCACCACGCAACTGGCACGTGAAATGTCATATTGAGCGCAATGCTTACGTTGGCAGTTCCCAACAGAATCATTACCTATATATTTCCTCCCCAAAGACGATAAGTTCGCGCGAATAGGGCGGAAGGAGGGAATTCCCTATTCGGCGACAAAGCTGGTTTCTTTTATTTTAGTCGCCGAGTAGATTCCCTATTCGGCGCACAAAGCTGGTTTCTTTCATTTTAGTCGCCGAGTAGATTCCCTATTCGGCGCACAAAGCTGGTTTCTTTTATTTTAGTCGCTGAGAAACGGCATTTTTCCGCTTCAGCAGAATCTCAGTTGTAACCATGCACCGTGTATTTAACATTCAAGTCTTTCCCTATTCTACCAAGTTGGTTGCCCGTCGAGGGCATTTTCCCCCCTAGTATATATAAGTCTAGGTTGCTGTCACCGCGTAAACAACACCCCCCCTTTATCCCATTACCTAATAACCCTATAGCTGGGCGGGTTCAGTGTTGAAGAACGTTAAACAAAAAGCCCCCCCGCAGGACAAAAAAAAAATAATAGGGGTGGTGGTGGGGTTACAAAAACAGAGAGGGGCTTTTTTTAAAAAGGCTTAAAAACCGGCTAGGTTCAAAAAAAAAAAGGGACTAGGTTGTGAGCGAATTAATATGGGCACAGCTTCGCCGAACAACCCATATTCGCGGTTTATAAATGTATATCAGTATGCATATCCATCCACGCTACGTTTAGTTTATATAGTTAAACTTTTTCTTCGAGAAACGTTTTATACTAACCAGTGCGTTGTATTTCAAGAATAATCTTAGGACTCTGACCTTCTATTTCCTCCCTGCTTGAACCAATAGCTTTAGCCTCATGTCCTTAGATCTCTTGTTATTGTTGTTGTTATTGCCGGGCTACTCAGCCAAGAGACTATATGAGGGCGCTAACCTATGTCTCTCCCCATCAGTCATACTCTCGTTGCTTGCCGCAGTTCAACCCGACCAAATGATGATAATTTACGCACATACGTATTCCTAGCTAGTCTAACAGAGTACGTATATGCAAACAGCTGTATTCAATGAGAAAGTATTCAACTTCTTAAATTTCTTATTACTGACTGAAATTGATAGCTCTGTATGCGACAAAAGCTAAGACGAAGCGTTAAATCCCGCGAATATGGGTTGTTCGGCAAAGCTGTGCCCATATTAATTCGCTCACAACCTAGTCCTTGTCTATTTTTGAACCTAGCCCCATATTAAGCATTTTAAAGACTAGTCCTCTCTTGATTTTGCAACCTCACCATCACCCATATTACTTTTTTCATGCTCCAGAGGAGCATTTTTGTTTCTTGTCCTTCTGTCCTTTTAAAGATTGTCCTCCAAGCGTCTAATGCATCATGGCATTATATACACCATTTGTGTAAGCATATAAACTATACACAACCTGCAAATCAGTCTCAGTAAGCCATGACAGCAGTGATCCGGTTAACAATAATTTCAACCATTGTATAAATATAAGCGCTGACTAAAAACATACTTTTGAGTGCCATTCGAAGAAATAAACGGTAACTCTAAATCCGGTTCATCCCAAAACGCTGTTTTAGGCAGTTTGACCAGTGGTCAATAGGGCTCCTAGGTTGTAGTGACCAGTGGTCACTTCCGTCGGTTTCGGCGATATGCTCACTGAAACGAGCGTAGTCGATTTACTATATATGCCACCGACCAAAACGACGAAAAACGCAGTTTTAGGCCGTTTGACCAGTGGTCAATAGGCCCCATAGGCTGTAGTGACCAGTGGTCACTTCCGTCTGTTTCGGCGATATGCCCATTGAAACCAGCGTAGTCGATTTACTATATATGCCCTCGACCAAGACGCCGAAAAACGCTGTTTAGAGTGAGTTTTCCCAACTTTGACCCTGGGCGAGGAACCACGGGAGCCATGCTGACCAGTGGTCACTTCGGGCGGTATCGGCAGTATGCCCATCGTTTTCAGCGACCCTGATTTACTATATATGGGGACCACCCCGAGGCCGAAAAACGCCATTTTTAGTGACTTTTAGGCCATTTCTAGTAAAAGTGGGACTTAGAAACTTTTCGCCCAAGCAGGCCAAAAAAATGCAAAGTTTGGGCCCATCTCCTGAAAGCTAGGGAGCAAAATTAAAAAATCCCCCTCGTTACTTTATGCACCCCTACTGGTAATTTTCAACAAAAGATACTAGACCTCTCCAGCTTCTACCCAGTTCTAGAAAAGTGTGACCAAAATTTGCGAAAAATAGCGAAATTCCGACTTTGGGACCTTGGCACAGAGCTAAAATTGGCCAGGTGCCAAAATGACCAAAAAAGGTAGCATGGGGGGATCCTGTCTACCAACATATAATAGTAGAATGGTGCCAAAATGCCCACATCTTTCCAACACTTAGCCGTAAAATGCATTTCCAATAAGCGTTATTCACCGAGAAAAAAAACAAACGCACCGTAACTATCGCCTAGTGCAAAAATTCGAAGTTTCGAATTCGAACCAAAAGTATGGTGGTACTTGTAGTACTACTCGAGTTGTTTACGATGGTAACCTTTTTACCACTCCCGGACCTCTAATTAGCTGGCACCAGGCCAACACGGTCTCCAGGGGGCCGCGCAGACGCCTTTATACCCATATTATGTAGGGGCGCTATCGCGCCCCTACATAATATATATATATATATATATATATATATATATATATATATATATATATATATATATATATATATATATATATATATAAGAATGCACCGGGGCCGGGGCCGGGGCCTGGTAGTTTGGGGTCCAAATACTGAGAATTTTCAAAATTTTCTTGAAAATTTAAATTTTGCAATAATTTTTGATATGCAAACGATACTATCGTTGTTTTCGTTCATATGGCGTGAAAACACACGATTTGTAACACTTTTTGACTTCCGAAAATTCAAAATTTTGGTCAAAAAATGTCAAAAATTTACAAAATTTTGCTAATGTTTGGCCCCGGTCGGTACCGGGGCCTGACCACCGGGGCCGGGGCCGGGGCCTGACTACCGGGGCCGGGGCCTGACTACCGGGGCCGGGGCCGGAGCCGGGGCCTGGCCCCGGTGCCGGGAGCCGGGGCGGGGCCGAACCCCGGTGCATCCCTAATATATATATATATATAT
>JASAND010000820.1:0-33867 GCA_030248195.1 Trissonchulus latispiculum | reverse complement strand
GATAAGAAAGTTTTGGTTTTTGGCCTTAGGTTCTGAATAGGTAGACGAGACACCGGATTGATTGTTATGTCTGGAAAAAGGCACGAAACTAAACAATTTTTGCTTTTCCAATATTTTGAGGTATCTCCAATGAGTAAAGTCAGTAGAAACAAGAAGCCATTTGGAGGTCAGAAAAATGACCATTTTCGAGGAAATTAGTTTTTTCAAAAACTACTGCCAAATCTTACGAACATATTTGGTCCATTTATACTCATAATCGAAACTGATGAATCAATGGAATCACAATGAATTCTATTAGCCGTAATTTTAGCTTGCTTTCATTGAAATCTATTCAAAAAACCAATTTCGCAAAACTGCGGTTATATTGTTTTAAACATCAATTTTTCAGAACCTACTCGACAGTTCCGGAGACTTTTGAAAGAGTGGAAAGTCGTATATTGCGAGGAATGTTTTTCGTGGTTTTGGCTAAAACCTTCCCAGTTTCGAGATAATTTAGAGCAAAGTTTTAAAAATTTACTGTTTCCGTGCATTTTACGAATTTTCGCAACGGTTAAGTGCCACTGAGCGAAACCAAAAAAAAACGTCCCACAGCCCATTTCCTCTGTATGACAGCGCGAATGAAATTTTGGCTATTTCCGCAGTTATGGGAAATCGACGTTCAAATATTTTTTGGTCTATATTTCGCCGTTATGTCGGAAAAGATTTGCTAATTTTTTGCTAATTTTACTAATTTCGTAAACTCAGTGAATGTCCTGATTATAAGCTTTGAAACGATGTACCTATAAAGTTCTGTCCAACTCCCAAAATTTATAGCTTTTTAAATGACCACAAAAACATTGAACAAAAGGATACCAGCACGTTAAGTCCTCGGGTTTATCTACACACCTGCCAGCTAATCCACAAAATTTCTGCTTCGAACACGACCTTATGAGAATTTGTCAATTTCTAAATTGCTATTAATTTCGACAATGTTATTCGTTCTGCTAACCCTACTTGCCACGATTGAGATTGTACGGCGTGCATTTTCATTTTTTAACCACTTCAGTTTGATTCGAAATTTCCCTAGCTGTAGCAGAAACGCCTTTTGGGTTGTAGTTTTAACTTTTAGAACCCCTGTAATAACCGAAATAGCCTAGGAAGACATTATTCTAGAAGCCTAAACCTAAGCCCAAAACTGGTTGTTTTGTGTTATCTGTCCCAAATTCCAAGAAACTCATGTTGACATTCTTTACTCTGTCGAATTTTCAATTCAGTCATCCGTACTCTATTTGGTTGTAGTAAGTTAATTCTAGAACCAGTACTTTAAATGAAGTGACTTACCCCCTTCGATTAACTTACTCTTAAACTATTCGTCTGAGGATACATTTTATGCCTTCGATTTAATCGTAAGAATTACTGTCCCTTTTGGCTCAGGCTAACGGAACAGAAATAGAAAGTTTTGTAGGATTCGATGCAATGGAACTAAAAATGGTGAATTTCCTTTCTAATTTTTTTGCTCTTTGGAGGTTTGCTGAAAAGCTCTGCCAAAGGGGGATTTTCCGTATCTGCGGTATCTTCTTCCCATCTGTCCAAAAACAATTAAAATTTTAATTTATGGCTTTCACAAGATCTAATCCTTTTTCCCTTTGAGGAATTGTGTGTCTACCTTAAATCCGCCACATTCCAGCGGTAGACTATAAATTTTTTATTTTGTGATTATGTCTTTCGGCTGCTGACTACTCTTTGCAACTCCTTCACAAAAGCTCTAAAGCAATTCCTTCTTACTTATTACAGCTTCCTTCTTTCTGTACTCAGTTCTTAGACAAATCAAAGTCGAAGAGGATACTGTACCACCGTCCGTATTCACAAATTTTCCAAATTTCATGTGTTTCCTTGCTGGTTACTCGTCGCGTCTTGACAAATATTATCCAAGGTTTAACTTAGTTTTACTACATGTGTACTAAGCTTTTGGTTGCACAACGCGCGAAACCCGTAATTATGAAAACTCATAAACAATTTTGAAAATAAATATTTGCTTTTTACTTAATTGTTACTAAAATAAATATGCGAAATTTTTGATGCTAGTTTCATTTAATTATTTCATTTAATTTTTTCTCGTTCAATAATTGGAGCGAAACTGCTCCAGCTCGCTCCCTTCTACTTTTCACTCCGATTCGCCCACCCCAACGTTTCAGAAGCGATTTACGGTCATTTCACACACATAGTTTCTCACCTTGTTTGTTCTGACGGTGCGTTTGATACACAAGGCACGTTGGGTTTCAGCCAGGTTTCAATGACTGGGCTCTTGTGAATTGGCAATCCAATAAGTTTCTGCTGGCAAAGCATAGCATTATAATACACAATCTGCTAAAATTAACTGAGCATACTACGCTCTCACCCTTGCATTTTCTAACTTCATGACTTGGCCTCTTTCTTGTTGGAGTTCACGTAACACTATTCTCTTATCGTTCCAAATTTGGCAATTGTGTAATAGTATCTTTCGAATTTCGCTGAGCCCCTGCTGATAGTATTCCAGTTTGCCGCAGCTATTACTACACATGTGCAGCAGCAGTCTTTTGAAGACGACGACAAGTCGTGAAAAAACTCAAACTTTAATGGATGTACTACATGTACTACAATCTTCCTCTTGTTACGGACTTTTGTTAAGTCCGTACTAGATGTTGATGGGCAGGCAGTAGGCCCTGATTTTACAACTAATTTTCTTCGTTGTTTCGTTTTCACCTTCGGCTTAAATTACTCTAGTATGGCCAGATGTACATAGCGGTTCAGTTTTTTATTTACGGTTACCTAAGGTTCTGCAACGGCTGGCTGTTTCCTTCTATTCGGTAGTAGCGGTAGTGCTTCAATTCCAAATTGGAGGACCAATTTTTGTGAGGGAGGGAGATATGTGACAGAGCTAGTTTTGTAGTGACTTAAATTAAATTTGAAATTGAAACTAAATTAGAAATCTGCGAGCTTACGTAAGGAATAACTTAGAGCCACCTAGGTACAGCAATACGTAGTGTATAGTAAACTTGGCTCAGTAATTCAAATAAGAACTTTATTAGAAATAGTTGGGCTTAACACTTAGATAATAACCATCATGAGCAAAGCTACCTTAGGTAATCACTTTAGGTAAAAGAAACTTATTATAAGACATACGGTAGACACTAATTGCTGTACGTAACTGATAAACGTAAATGTTCATTGTATTTTTGTATTGTGCTAATGTATTAATTATTATTGTCCGTGCTTGTGATGTCTTGTAGTTGTTCTGTTGCTATCGTAATTCAGGAAGAAAGTGTTTGTAAGGCTAAGCAAAATTGGGCTTCCAATTGGGTTTTCTGGAAAGAGTTGGTCTTCCTATTTCTGACAATGATAGATTTTATGGAGGAATTGGAAATTGGCTTTAGGCTTGTTGCTTACGTCAATCGTCCGAAAGAAGGAATATTCTAGAAGGTTCTTAGCCCAAAAAGCTAGCAACAAGCGAGAGTATTTTATTGGAAAAGCTAAGAGCTGGAAACTTGTAATACCTATGGGAAATTTAGAGAGAACCTAACTTTAGACTATTCCTGGAATTGGAAACAAATTGTAGGTATTACGTAATCGCAATCGTCTTACGGTACTTCGGCTTGGAATAGTTTGCTTTTGTGTTATTCATTGGGTCTTGGTATTTGTGCTGGTGGAGTCAAGTGGTGTTCAATAAACTGTGTGCTTGCTATATTGTCAAAGTAAAAGATCGTGAAGTGTACCTATTGGCTAAGCTAAGACTCCGATAAGATTAGTGAAGATCCACTGCGCTTTAACTCTGCCTGCGCTGGTCGTCGACCCCACGGCCCGCGACAACTGGATACTTTAAATCCCCCACATTGCTAGTATTTAGCACCCGTTACCATTCCTGAAACATTGAAACAGATTGGCTGTGAAATGTATTCAGGTGAGTCGTTTCCGGTAATGCAAGAGTCCTCTTAAACTGAGACATTTCAGATTTCTGATTGAAGCTCTTTTAAGATTAAACTAAAGGTAAAAGCTTCCTCTATAATCATTTTTCAAAATATAAAAAGCTTACTTTTTAACAGGAAAATGCAGCAAACGCGAAGTAATGAGCTTGACTGCTCATGTCATGATGAAATTTGACGGAACGTTTCAAAATAAGTTCTTTTAGCGTTTTAAACTCACTCCGCGTAATCCCACTTCAAACATTCGTCAGTTCCATTCAGGGCAGTTTTTCCAAATTTCTGACGGTTGGGCAGCAGCTGCGCAGCTATGACTATATTCAATGTTTTCTGTTTGAACTTTTGGGATGTTCTGCGCACTGATAGTTCAGTTCAGTTCAGTGCAGCTGATAGATGTCTTATGTGTCTTTGTATATTCTCGCAGTGCCCCAAGAAGTTCAGAGAGGCAAAACAGCTTGATTACCCGCACTGTATTGATGTTTGGTCATATCCAGTTGCACACCAGATACTCTGACTCTAAATCACCAGAGGGCACGAACTTTTAGATAAACTTGTCACAACAACGCAAAAGTTACTGAATCAATGTTAGTTTGAATCCTTTATTGAGAGTGTTACTCATGAATTCTTTGGTTTAAATGTACTGTTTCCCACTCAAGTTGCAAATACTTGTTTATTCCGATTCTTTGTAAAGAACTGTTTTGACAAAACGTATATAAATGGTTGTAACTAAAGTTTTCACTTTGTAAACATTGCCTGCTTTGATTTGTGTTGTGAGTGGTGATTTGATTTCTTAGTTTCTGTTTTCTACTGTGTACATTTCCCCATAAACTTTATAAAGCTAACAAGCAGTACTTTTGTCCAAAAAATGCCTGTATTGAGTTAGTATATTTGCTCTAAATATAGACCTGCTACGAGAACATTCTTCCTTGAGAAGTGATTTCCATACAGAAATTTCTATGCGTGGTGTATTGATGATAGGAAAACAACAATTTGGGCTCCACTCCGCTTTCATACTATGGTATTTAGACATTGTATCCAAACTGCCGGCGATGCCATAGAGTAACGTAGACTCTTGATAGTTTATAGCTTTATATTTCTTGATCTTTAGAGTTTTCATTTGAAGTAAAATCGGCAGCCGCAGCATCACCAAAATGACAAGCTCTGACATAAATCATGATCATTGCCTTCTGTAGTTTTTTTTGCTTAAGGATGCTTTTTGTGTGCTCTTTTTCAGTGAGTAAGTAAGTAGCTGCCATATGCAGCAAGCAACTGGTGATTGAGTACCGATTTCGTACTTTTCAATTTTACGGTAGACAGTACGATCACCCATAAAAGGGGAATATTCCGTCGTTGAGCCATCTTCATTGTTTTGTTTCCCCATTCAACGCAAAGAATATAAGATGTAAGAACAGTCAGCGAAAAATACAATACACAATTTAGCCCACTTTAGTGGATCTCTGGCTATTCCAGTGATAAACTTCCATTCTTAATCCACTACACTAGCCGAACTGTATTGTTTGAAATCTTAGTTTTAATCACGATTCGTGGATTGCCAAATAATGGCATAGGCTGACTGAGATCAACTAAAAGCTTAGTTCCATTTTGAGGGTTGAACGTCGAGGAGGAGATGGTTTGGTTGTGGAACCGGTCCATTGCTGTTGCAACACAGGTGGACAAGGGGGTTAAAGGGGGAATTTCCTCCCCCCCTCCGGCGAAAGTCGCCCAAAAAGGTCGCAAATTACTCCCACAAGGGGTAAGAAAATTGGACACAGAAGGAAAATTGCCCCAAAAATAGATTTTACGACTAAAATTTCCAAAATTTTCCGGCTTCGCCGGAATTTTTCATTTGAAATTACTATTTTTAGCTAAAAAACGTCCAATAAACGAGTTTTAGTTTTTAAAAATTGCTGTTTTTTGCTAAAAATAGGCTAAAACATGTAGCTAAAAATCGCTTTCAAAAGTACCCCAAGAAAAATCGCTCCCACAAGGGGGTACCCAAATTTACTTCCTCCCAAACATCAGAGCATCAAGAAAGGCACACATGCATTTCATACAACAACACCGGGGAAGTTATTCCGCCCCAGCGGAATAAAAAACATTAACGATGAAGACGTTTCAAAATTTCGGTATTTCTCTTATGCATTCAAACACTTTTTCCTGCTGCGCCCAGCGCGGCGAATCATTAATTAGCTCAGGCCGAGCTCCAGCACACACTTTGTTCGTTAAACATGCATTTTACCATAAATGCATGTGCAATGGTTTAAGATAGACATTATATGATTTATGTGCGGATTTCTGTTTTGGTAGCTTTCTGCTTCTAGTCCATGTAATTACGTATGTATGTGTAAATTGACTGAAGAATTCGAAACCGGAAATCTTATTTTTTCTGCATGACTATTAAAGCCTTTCAACTGACACAGATCACTGTGGGATTATTCATTGATAGCTGACTGTATGTTCTGTTAATCACAGTTTCTGTTTCTGTTAATAACAGTCAAAATCCAAATTGTTATCACAATGTAGAATAAAAGCCAATTTTTCCAATGCTAGCAGAATAAATAACTGCACGATGTTTTGCAGAAAATTTTTACAGTACCTAAGAATAAGATCACTTTTGAAAACATATAAACTGCGCAGCAGGTTTATAATTTCATAAAATATTCATCCGGCGAAAACTTAATCTTTTGCACAAAATCTTGCTTGTTAGCTTTTGACTTTGCAGCTACTGAGCCAGTTTAATTAGCCAAAGCTCAGATTTGAGTGGATCCAGAACAGGTTTGCTGGATCAAGCAAAAATTGTAATTCTGCAGAGCCTGCCTACTTACATTTGTACACAGTCGTATACAGATGAGTATGCTAATTTTTACACAGATTTATAAAGACGCTTCTTCTAAAGCGTGTAAGTTTATGTAAAATATACATCAAAACAGATTGTAGTATACCTGCTGCGCCTAGGTGCACAGAAAAAAACATTTTTGGTCCACGTGCTTAAAAAGAACAGGGCCGTCTAATATATTCCGGCTCCGACTTATTTATTTATGGCTGGAGTCTGACTGAACATTAGGTATTGTGCAAATTCCATAAAACCGTTCTGAAGTTATCAGAACATTTGAAACTGAATTGTCACAAGCAGGTACCGAACCAATAGATTTCAGCCCGGAGAATCCCGCAACAAATTTAATGAATGCAAGCAACACAGCATTATATACTATAGCAATTTCAGGAATTTTATTGTCCTTTCAGTGGAAATTTTATCAAACTAACAAAGCTGCATCAAAAACAGACTTCAGATTCATATTCAGCGACCCAGAAAACCCCTGTATGCTATTTCTGACGACAACAAAATTGAAAAAAATTTTCCGGTTCCTTTTGATCCCCCATGCGAATCAAAAAATCTAAGTTCACCAAAGCAAAAAATGTCGACACCTGGGGTATTGCAGAACCAAATCTGGTGCTCAATTTAGCTCAAGATAGCCCCGACCCACTTTGGCACACAACTATGAACTGTAACCAGAAGTTTAGCATATGCCAATTTCAGAAATGGCCCAGGCTACATAATAGCCCAAGACTATGCATACGGCCCTGAAACTGTTTGAAAATCCTCCCTTTCTAATGCTCGCCACCTGTAAAACTACTCCAACCACTCCTTTCCAAAATCCTTAATACGCAGTTTTGTAAGCTAAATTTATTTTATTTTCTCCCCGTTTTGCAAATTTTTAGCTAAAAGCAACGATTTTTTTACAAAACAACATCTGCTGGATAATTTTTAGCAAAAATATTGACATTCTTTCGCAAATTTTAGGAAACGTATAATTTTTGGGCAATTATCTGACCCGTTGTCGCTGAATCTCCAACATTTTATGAGAGTAATTTTGGTACCCCCTGTGGACGACTGTTCTGTATTCAACAAATTTGAATAAACTTTAAAGGTGCTATTATTACTTGCAGAACATGCCCAATATTACATGAAAGGCAGCGGAGTAGGCAAGGTAAAGAAGACAAAAAGCATTTCATCCAGGAAAAGTTCTATGATAATGCTAGAATTTGTAAAAAGAATTAAAATTTCTTAAAACCCGCGGGCACGCGCTGCCCGCGCCCAATGCGTCTATTAAAAGATTTTGAGTACACCATTATAGCAAGATTCCGCAGAACCAACACAGCTGGGACTAGCACAAAATCATTCCACAGAAATGAGCTGAGTCGGCTGGAATTCTGCTGCCCAATCAGATGAAAAATGTTTCCACGGAAACTTGTTGACTGCACTGGAAACTAGCCGACAAGGTAGTAAAATTAAAATTGTCATGTGGTAAACATACATGAAATTTCATGGCACGCCTCTGTCTTGATTGGAATCTTGCTGGCCAGAACTAAGAAGGCTATTGTTCCACGGAATTTTGCTGACTTGGTTGGAAACACGCCGCCTGGGCTAAGGCCTTCTAACATTCCAAGGAATTTAGCTGATAAGTTTTTGTAATCTGCGGAAACTCGCTATAATGGTGTACTCAAAATCTTTTGATAGACGCACAACACTGCGTCGAATTTTCGGCGAATTGATAAAATGTTCATTAAAATTTCCGTACTTCTAAACTCTGATTTGTTGTGATTACAGATTGCGCATGGGGTTATGCATTATCTTGCTTCTAGTTTGTGTCCAGTTTAGTCCTGTGGCAGGTACGACTACCGTATTCTCGTGCTTAAGGGAACACCCACATGTTCTCTTAAGGGAGCGCTTCCATTACCGAAAACTGCTCTCCTGCATTTGTTTCTTTTAAACCAATCTGTTTCAAACCTCCAACCTTGGTAGTTGGTGCAAAATATTATCACTGTTCCTAATTTGAAGAATCTAAAGCTTGGATTGCGACTAACAAGGATACTTTCAAATCTTCAAAACTGTGTCATTAACTAGCGACTGAAGAAAAGTAGCAGAGATTTTGCACACATGTATAACCAAATCTAATGCAGGGCATTGTTTCAATTTTTTATTTATGCAATGTTGAGTATTTTATAAATTTTCAGAAACTTTGGAAATCAATATTTAATGGAGTTAACGTTTTAAACAAAAAATGAAATTAGTGCCCCTGCGCACCTCAATAAAAATTTATCTTCAAAATTTGAGCAAGTTTGGTTGTAGCATTTATTAGGAAATTAATTTAGAAAATTTCGTACTAAATCACTTCTGTTTTGTGCTTATATTATGCTTTTAATAGGTTGCATAGTATTTGACAAATAATAAACAAACCCAAAACAAAAGCACCATGAAAAACCCTATAGAATCCATTTTTGAACGATCAGTTTTTACTTTGGTCAACATAAATTCGCCATGTATTCAATCGCTTGTAACTTGTATTTCATTTAAGAGAACATGTTGTCTTAAGCGCGAGAACACGGTATATTTATTTCACTTATAAATCTATATAAATATCTATATATAAGCATAATATAAAAATTTAAATCTACTTTATTCTAAGGATTAATTATAATTTTTGATAAATTACATTTTATCATCTGACTATGGGAACGCTGCATTGGCAGATGTTGCTTCTTTATGAAATTTAATGAATTTCCGTATCTAGTTTTGTATAAGAAGTCTTAGATTTGGATTTGTTTGCACTAAATTGTTTCAGGTTTATTCAAGTTTCTTGAGTGCGATGACGTAAGAGGTATTTGTTTCTGCCAAGATCCTGAATCTGGTCGGGAAGTACGAGGAACTAGGATACTTAAGCCATGTACCGATGCTCTTTTGTTTGGCTTTGAAAAGAAATGTTCTCGTAAGAGTTATATAAGTTCTTAAGGCTGTGATTGCAAAATCACTACTTTACAACTATTTATAACGGTTGATAGGTGACAGTGCTATGTAAAATGTTCAACATTTGAGAGTCCTTTAAACTTCTAGAATATACATAATAATAAATAAAAAATTCGGGCCTGAGGTGTAGATTTAACTCAAAACCTTTCACTAACTAGGCCTCTTTCAAAACGTTGTCATTTCGTTTACTCAAACCATCTATTTTCAGTATATTTACGTATAGTTAAAAAGTTTACATTGCCAAAAATTACTACAATACAATTCAGCTGCAATCAAATGCAAGTGCAGGGATTCAAGCCTATGCTGGACAGTTGACATTATCTGCTTATTTTCAGCATTTTGTCGCAACACAGACTGTGGTGAATATGCCTTATGTGAGAAAAAGTCTGCTGCTTTTATTAGAGTAGAATTTCTCGGCATTGAAGACAATTTTCAGTGCAACTGCATTCCCGGTTATCACAGAAATGAAAATGGAACATGCGTTCGTAAGTGATTTCTAGTTAATCATCCATGATAAGACCGACCTCTGATAAAGCACATTGTGAAATAAGGAAGCGCCTATTAAGGGGGGGGGTCCCTTTTTTGGGCGATTTTTCGACCTTCTCCGATTTTGCTCATTTTTACATATTTTGTACTCACAATGGGTCCGCGAAACAAGACAAGTGCGTTTTGCGCAATATTGCTTCTATCGTTCTGTAGAGTCCTTCAAAGGTGACTCTGACATGTGTTAAACATAGGAAAATGAATAAGTTAAGGTAAAAAAGTTTGTGTCCAAAAAATTTTTCGCTGTGTGAGAGACTCAGCTCTGGAATTTTTTCACACTTGTTAAGGACATAATGTAGAGTGCAGCGAGTGACTTTGGTGCAATTCTATTGAGAATTGGAGTTTGGGCAAATAGCCAAACTCGGAATTTTCACAAATTCTGACTTTAAAACTTTGCCAAAATTTTAATTCTCAGCAGAATTGCACCAAAGTCACTCGCTGCACTCTACATTATGTCCTTAACAAGTGTGAAAAAATTCCAGAGCTGAGTCTCTCACACAGCGAAAAATTTTTTGGACACAAACTTTTTTACCTTAACTTATTCATTTTCCTATGTTTAACACATGTCGGAGTCACCTTTGAAGGACTCTACAGAACGATAGAAGCAATATTGTGCAAAACGCACTTGTCTTGTTTCGCGGACCCATTGGGAGTACAAAATATGTAAAAATGAGCAAAATCGGAGAAGGTCGAAAAATCGCCCAAAAAAGCGACCCCCCCCCTTAAGGTGCTGGTATCGCTTTGTGTAAATTCGACCCTACAAGCTTCAATTTTTTATGAAAGTGGATGAAACTTTTCAAATACATTATTTTCGTGCTCTTTAACATTCTGGGACCAGTCCCGTATTTTTAGGTGCAAAGATAAGAAAGTTTTGGTTTTCGCCCTTATTCTCTCAGTACATAATCGCTACACCGGATTGGTTGCCATGGCTGGAAAGAGGGCACCAAAATGAACATTTTTGCTTTTACAACTTTTGAGCTACCTCTAGTGGTTAAGGCAGTACAAGCCAGAAACTACTTTTGGGGTCAAAAAATGGCCATTTTGAGGAAATCGGTTTTTTCAAAATTACTGCCAAATCATACAGACAATTTTGGCTGATTTATACTCAGTCGATACACCGTCCAATTGCGCATTTTATCAATACCTATTCGCTGGAGTTCGTTGCTTTTAAGCTGGAGAATTCGCAGAAAAACCATTTCGGCAAAATTGCGATTATTTTGTTTTGAACATTGATTTCTCAAAAACTACCCAATGCATTCGCGTGATTTTTGGCTGAATGAAAATTCGCCCTATTGCAGAGGGACATTTTTCTTGGTTTGAGCTAAAACAGTTCCAGTTGTGAGAAAACTAAATAGAAAGTTGCGAAATTTCGTGTCATCGCGCATTTGCCGGATTTTCTGGAGTATTGAGACTTGCTGAGCCAAATCCAAAAAAATGTCCCTCGGCCCACATATCCTTCATATCATGGCTTGAGAAATCGATGTTCAAAAATTTTTGGTCTATATTCAGTCTGTCAGATATCAGTATGTCGGCAATTGTTTGCTATTTTTTTGCCAATTTTTCTAATTTCTTAAGCTCATGTTAATGTACAGATTATAAGCTTTAAAACGATGTATAAAGCTATTTCCAACTCTCAAAATTGCGAAAGTTATAGCGTTTTGAAAAGTCACGACAAAAGCACTGCACAAAAGGATATCACCACCTTAAGCAACGTGAACACAAGCTTTCAGTAATTTAATGTCTTCACTGCATATGATCTGCATGCATGTCTGTATGTAGTTTAAACTTAATTTTTTAATGACTTCAACTTCAAACTTTTAACTTTTTAAAAAGCTTTTTAAAATAATTCGAAAATGGTAAAATAAATAACTACATCTGGTTTTCTCTAGTGTTTACGTGACGGCCTCACTATACATGCGTTAAAGATGAACCGGAAACTTATTTTCTTCATTGCAACTAATTTGCACATTTATGAGCAGCTGTGAGCTGTTTAAAGGAATTGCGAATTTCTAAGCCCTCACGTAGAAAATTATCCGTTAATTTTGGTTATAACAATCAACTAAGAAACAAGACACAGAATAAGTGAAACTTGATTACACTATATGGTGACGAAAACTGTTTATAAACTCATCGCCGAATTCATATCGTTCGTTGTTCTTAAAGCACACACGTTCTGCAATATTGAAGTTGCTGCAGCTTGATCAGCGGAAGAATAGCGGAAGAATCATGATTCTAAACTTCTAATTCCTTAGATTTTAAAGTCCCACACCAACCACAATATGAGCGGATTGCATTTGGGCCATCCAAACAACCTGTCTGTCTTGAAGGAGTTTTATGAAAAAGCTTCCAAACTGCAGTTATCCCAGAACCTCTCAAAAAGTAGCAATTACATCCAACAGGACATGCTGATCAGACTGCTCTTTTTGTTGCACAGCTGGACCTTGCACAGAAACATATTCCAAATGCAGCCCATGTGAACTGCCAGATCCTGTATGTCCTAGAAGGCCTTGGTGCAATAATACACTTCTGCCTCCTTATTTATTTCAGTGCGATTCCCAAGGTTAGTGACTAATCCTTGACTTTGAGAACGGACAGAGTTTTCAGTAGCATTTGCCATTCTTTCATGTCTCAATTTCAGCAAAGTACGTCGCTCCTCCCATCGGCAAGACGGAAAGATTTGTACCTTAGATTAACAGCGTCCTCGCAGCATAAAATATGTTTCTGTAACTTCAATTATTGCACTCTTGCACTCATTATTGCAAACAGTGTTAATGTGAAAATTAACAGATTAAATTGCCAGATTTTATGCAATCTTATGATATATTTTTAAAACGATTGTGCTCTACGAAAATATTTGAAACTTGCACTTCTGGCTTATACTTGTTAGTACACACCTATAGCCAAATCAACAATAATGCCAATGCGGAATTACTCTGAAATTGCGGAATTAAATCCCGTACCAAAACAGTCATTTCATTGTACTACTAGTATTTAGTATTTAGTATAAAGCTAGTTCGTATGTCGCAAAAACGGTTGTGCCAGAACTGACACTCAGCAACCTTAAAACAGTTAGTATTTCAGTGATGAAGCCTAGCACGAGCTTGTTACCATCAAGGGTACATAATAACCAAGAGTATTCCACTCGGCATGGTCTTTGTTATCAGAACAAAAACTATGCTCTGCTAGCTAGCGGTTGACCCCTCCCATTAATCTGTCTCCCCCCGCAAATGAGCGCTTGTCAAAGTGGGGGTATGCTCTTGTGTGCTAAAGCTCGAAACACACGCTGTTCGTGCACAAATCTTGTGCCTGCTTCGAGCTTTAACACAAGCATAGCGCGCGAATTTCTTTGAAGTGATGGGGTCTAATTTGCGGGGGTGGGATCAGCCGTTTGCGAACAGATCATAGTTTTTGCTCTGACAAGAGAGAATGTGCCTAGTAGCATACTCTTTTGTTATGTACTCTTGTTACCATTGTCTCGCTGTGCTGGGACTAATTTTATTTGATTCGTTATGGTATACCGTACACAGCAACTACCATACAAAAAGGGTATTGATGAATGTCTAATTCCTAACATGTTCTTCATATTTCTATTTTTTAGGATTCTTTCAATCCCCAGCTGACATATACTTAGACACTGAACTATACCAACTGTGCGTTGAGAAGGAAACTGGCGAAACACCTTTGCCGCCATTTCTGCCAATTGAATTGCTCGAACTGCCCTTCATATGTGAAGGTTAGTTAAAACGTGTTTATAAGAGAGTTAAGAGAATCGAAAAAACCATGTTTTCTGCAGAATTTAATTTCATCAGTTTGCCACAGTTTAAGAAATTTATTTTCATAATCTTTGCCTACGCTGCTTCGGTTTTAGCCTGGTGTCAAAAGCTTAACTGTGCCAAAGAGGAAATATGCCAGCCAGATTTAAGTGAGCAAGGAGGCAGATGTGAATGCAGACAAGGGTTTACAAGGATTGATGGAATATGTACACGTAAGGCTGATTTGGTTTTCTTAAATTCTTGGGAAACAACGTCCTAATACTTCAATGAGAATTCCAAGAACAATCTTTCACATAACTCGGTTAGCTTACTCTGTTGCCAGTTTGACAATTCAGAATCAGCCCACCTATAGTAAGATCTAAATTGTTCAATTTTCATTTTTACAATTTTGCAAGGAATAAGGACAATAAGTGACAACTACTAGTGCAAAATGGTTCTCACTACTAAATTCTATTCCAAACATCAATCAGTTTTTTTGTTCAGAATTCCCATGGAACGATATACACGTAATACGCTCAAAATCTCTAAAATTTTATAAAAGTTAAAAGTCACTTAGGATCTGAACTGCTGTTACATAGACAAGTATATATAATTACTAAGGATATTTGTTCAATTTTTATTGCACGGAATAGCAGCAGATCAACGGGTATTGCATTTATTGAACCATAAACAATGCCGCTCCTCTTACCTAATCCCAAGCCATTTTGGAAAGATTCGAGCGGCCCTCCACGGGAATTTCTGACATGGTTTACCATGTTCGGGTGTTGGCTCACTCTCACTCTACAGGAGTTTGACAGAGCGCAGCTCTTGAGAGACATCGAAAAGAACAATGCACTCCTCCGTTTCCTCGGGTCTGAGTTCGTGCGCATATTCCAGTCAAATCCCTTGATCCACACGCCTAAAAGAGGTACCTTAGCTGAATTTTCCGAAGCCGTCACCGCCCAACTCCAGGTTCCAGTAAACCCAGTCCGAGCACATTTCGATTTTTTCAACCGCAGACAATCTAGTGCCGAAATTTCCTAGGATTACCTTGCTGTCCTCCGTACGCTAGCAGCAGTACGGAGCATCCGCCCCAACGATCATCACAACTGACGCTTCAGAAGTCGGTCTTGGAGCTGTTCGAACCCAGTGGTAACCCAGGCAAAGAAATGCCGATTGCATACGTCACCCGAACCCTAATGGCCCGAGAGGCATTATGCGACAACAGAGCTGGAGGCATTAGCCGCAAATTGGGTCTGCGACCACTGGGAAAAGTTTCTACCGGGACGACCTTTCGTGAATCATTTTGGGTTAAAGGCCCTGTTACAGAGATTTGGCACCAGCAGACAAGCATCAAAGTTTCACAGTTGGTACTTTGACTACGACGTCGAGCATCAAAAAGGTGTCAACAACGTTGTTGCGGACGCTCTCTCTCTCTCTCTCTCTCTCTCTCTCTCTCTCTCTCTCTCTCTCTCTATCGCATGTCTTTGAGCTCTTCAGCCGACGTCATAGCATCTGCCAAGTCAATCTCGAAATTCCTTCTGGAATCACACTAGAGATGTTAGGATCGGAAACAATGAAAGATCCCGATTTAATACAGTCCATCACCACCTAGAACGCCGCTGTCCTAAGAAGCAGGATGTGTCCCCTTCGCTGCTACCTTTCTATATCACGTTCGCCACGAACTAAGCCTCACATCACAAAACATTGTTGTGAGAGGGGACGACAAGATCGTGCTGCCGAGAGGTTTACTGTGGCAAGTTCTCACGCTGACACATCATACCCCGGAATTGCTTGTACAAAGGCCAAGATAAACACCACTTACTGGTGGCCTCAAGTCAGTAAAGAAGACCGGCCGAACTGTTCCACGGCTGGAAGATGCGCTCTGCCTTCCAGTCTGCTAAAGCTACACTGCAAGATAATCCACGTACTGAGAACCCACCGAAACAAGCTGCCCCTAGACCCTGAGCGATCGTGATCACTAACCGACGCCCTTACAAAGTTAATGGCCAAGTACTTGTCCGGAAACCACCTAAGCTCAAGTCCTGAAAAGCCAATCTCCTTGGTCAAGACCGATGAAGGTAGGCCGTTCTTGGAGACTACCCTTATTTGTTGTTTGACAATCAAGTGTGGAACACGCACAAAATGCGTCGGTATTGTGACCTGGAAGAAAGCTGACGATATCTGCGATGCACTGGACGGACAGTACTCGCTTCGACGGTTCACAAGACCCGGAAACCTCCAATGAGTACTGTCCGGGCTAGGCTCATCACAGGGGAAAACGATGATATGAAGCTCTTTCATGTTATAGAATTAAAAGACACCTAGGATCTGAACTGCTGTTAGATAAACAAGTATATATTATCTGCTAAAGATAATTTTGCAAATTGCATGGAGTACCAGCAGATCAAAACTTTTTGTGTGCAAATAATCTGACCATAGAGTGCAAATTATTTTGAATAAAGACTAGTACTATTTCTACATTTGTTTTAGAGCGGATTCATTGCGACTACGATTTCGGTTACTGCTGGTGTGTTATCAACGGAACTTCCTATAAAAACAGAAAAGTTTCTATTCTTGACAGCACTCCAATCTGCGAAGGTACTAGTACTAGTATTATTTTCGGAATCTTCTTATATATATATATATATATATATATGTGTGTGTGTGTGTGTGTGTGTGTATAGGAATAAATATATATATATATATATATATATATATATATATATATATATATATATATATATATATATATACTGGTGACAAAAAACTGCTAACGGCAGTAAATTCCTAATTCAGACACCATAAATATAGGTACTGTTTTTAGTGATAATCAACATATACAATGGCTTAACAGGATTAGGATTTGTTTAGACTGGTGCATAGATCTCAATTGTCCGCCTGGCTGCCACTGCGTCGAAACAATGAATGAGACTGTTGGAGCAACCGAACGAAGATGTGAATGCAATGTAGTTGGTCAGTCCATTTTAACTCCATTTTAACACTTTAACAAAGAACCCTCCATTTTAACCAATGAAAGAGCTAGCAAAACCAATATGTGCCACTGCAGCATCTCCGACCCGAAAAATTCGGGCCTGAGGTGGGGATCGAACTCACAACCTTTGGCTAACTAGTCCAACGCTCATCGATTGAGCCACTCAGGCACAGTCGAACCAAGCCTAGTTTGAAATCGTTCCCAAAGGGTAGTGATATTTTTAGAGGACGTTTTCGCGCCAGCCCATAAACCGTCTGATGGGAGCAGACCTCGGCCGTTTCATCATGACGGGCAAGACAAATGAAAGAACCAACGAAACTAAGCTGTGTTAGAACAAACCATTTTAAGCCATTTCATTAACCTTATATCGCTGAAAACTGTGGCTGTAAACCGAGTACAGCTATAGATTTAAAATTGAGTGCAGAGAACACGTTCATTTCAAACCAATAGTTTCGTTCAGGCGATGAATCGTTTTGCTTTCTTATTCTTTGCTGGAGACAAATCAGATGAAAAATGAAGCGGAACCTTTCAAAAGCTAACCTTTCAGCCGTCTGTACCATTCTGTAAAAACTAAGTTTACCTCTACCGTTCCGTGTGATATATTTAGCTATTTGTGATAATTAGTTAGCCGTTACGTAGTTACAGTTGTATACACACTAGCCCAGACTTACAATTTTTAGATCTTAGGTATTACCTGCCTCAAGATGTTGCAAGCGACAGATTTTCCTCCGAAATTGGTAAGCTATGAAAACAAAATAATGTTGTTTAAAAACATTATTTTCATTCTACCTATAGTCAATCTTACCCATTCACTTTTAATTAGTAATGTTTCAGTAATTGAAACTGAAACTAGGTTTCAGGCTCTACATGTTTCAGTTTCAAGCTCTGAAACTGAAACTATTTTGGAAAATGGTCTGAAACTGAAACTGAAATTATTTTGGTGTCCGATTGAAACTGAAATTATGCTTGGTATCCGACTGAAACTAAAATTGAAACTGAAATTAACTTAGGTTGCAGATTGAAACTGAAACTAAAATGGACTACTAATAGAGAAGTTAGTAGCTGATTTGCCTACTATTACCTAAAAAACTGAGTATACCGTTTTTCGAATACAGTTTAGAAGGTTGTAGAATCAATCACTTGAAAACGTACAATTGTAATGTCTATCTGAAAAACTAATTATACGTGCTAACTGACAGGTTTCATGCATTGCAGAACATATACACTCATATCGGTTACGTGCAATCAATTGCTGACCATTCTGCCAGACTGATATAGGTGAGGGCGGGCGTCATCAGTGGCGTACCCTTCACCTATTGCAGCTTTTGGGCTTTTGGTTACTAAAATAGCACTACTTTTAATCCGCTGTCTTGCGGTATAACAATGCATCTCAAAGAAGTGTAGCTCAGGCAGGAGGAGTCTAGCACCAAAAATTTTGTTTGTTGGAATTCTGCTTTTAGATATCTATATTCCGTCCAAACTTATCGATATTAATCTTGTTAAAACTGGTGAATTAGTTACTAATTTTGGGAAAGGTTCAGTTAAGCCGATTCGAAAACGTCCAAATTAGCTCAGATCAGATCCTTCAGGAACCAATTCAGATATAGAACCTAAACAATAGTTTTGATTTCTTGGTGGCATTCCCGTTCCTGTGAACAAGTATTCGCTCACTTGGCTGCGAAATGTAGAATAGCATTGACTATGTTATTTAGTTTTATGTATAATTTGTGAAGCTGCATGTATTCCTTCTTTTGTTGCTGCGTTTAGAGGATACAATAACCGATCACAGTCCAGGGATACATCAATCAGAGCACGGAAGCGAGCCGGATCTAGTATTGTATTTAATTGTGGTTTTTAATCTTAGATGGTCTCATGGTCAATGCTTAAATTAGCCTTCTTTGAAGAGAAATGGGTACAAGAACTGCACGTGCTGACTGTTCTTGCTCGAGGCCGTTCAAACAGATAAAATTTGAACTTAATTTTCAACTCTAATTGACTCAAAACTCCGAAACAGATGCAATTATTTGTACAGGCTTAGGTTAGCTGTAAAGGTTTTTATTTCAGATAAGTTGCCAATATTGTTCCGTACTTGACGGATCTTGCGCCGCAGCAGGAGTTGCAGAAGATATGGAGTTTGCAGCAATGGAGCTGTGTCAGAAATACTGTACGTGGGTTTACCAATTTTGATTTAGATGTTGTTATGTGAATAAGTACGATTGAAACAGAAATGTCATCAGTTTTTTGGGGGGGGGGATCCCGAGCAAATCACATGGGGTTAGTAAATGTAGTTTAATACAGCACGTGATTTGCCCCGCGGCCGCCCAGCCCCTTACGCCGCGTCCACGTACAACAGTGTATTACATCTACCATGACAATGCGTATGCGTGCAAGCGGCAAGGTCACGGCAGGGTTAGTAGACAATAAATACAAGACAACGGGCGGCTGAAGACCGCGGTAGCTTGACCTGTTAGTAAAAAAAATTTAGAAAAAGACTGCACCAAAATTAAGAAAAAGATTACACGAAGCGTATATATATACTTATTATATATATATATATATATATATATATATATATATATATATATATATATATATATATATATATATATATATATATATATATTTACTTTCTCGAGATCTCATGATTTTCCATGGCGCGCAAAGGACTACGGTCCTTTTAGTGCACGCCCCCGAATAAACTTTTGAAGCTGAGATTCATATACTTTCAATTGTTGCTTAAAGGAAAAATTAGAAACACGAGAAACCAGGTTTTCTGGTAGGCTATTCCAAATATTTGCAATTCTATAGAAAAATGAACTTCCAGTACGATTTTTCTTAAATGCCTTAGGCCTGATACACAAGCTATTCTGTCTTCTCGTTCCGATGTCAGTCAAATAAGTAAAGCAATCATCAAACGAACAGTCATATACATTATGAGCAATATTATGCATTACACATAAATCGGCGATGATACGTCTCATTTCCAAAGACTGTAAATCACACTTGACAAGTCTTTGGTTATAGGTTAAGTGTTCAAGTCCACGAAGACGTTTTGTGAAACTTCTCTGAACATTTTCAATGGCGTCAATATCTTTCAGCAGATAAGGAGACCAAATTGGAGTACAATACTCCAAAATGGGCCTTACGTAGACAATGAATAATTTAACCATCAGTTTTGTATCTCTACTGTTGAAACTTCGAAAAATAATGCCAACCCTTTGACTAGCTTTAGACTTCAGTTCAAAAATGTGCCGTGAAAAACTTAAATCATTGCAAATGGTAATTCCCAAATCACGAACAAAATTTGCTGTATCTATGGTTTCTCCACCCAAAAAATATTCTCTTCTTGCATTCCGATTACCAATATGCATAACAAGACACTTCGACACCGAAACATTCATTTGCCAAATACCGGTCCAATTATCAACAGAATTTAAGTCTGACTGTAGCATATCCCCATCCAATGCAGTATTTACAATTTTTGAAATCTTTGCATCATCAGCAAAAAGAATAGCTTCACCCAGAAGATTATCAACAAAATCATTAATGTACACAGCAAATAACAGTGGACCCAAAACAGACCCCTGCGGCACACCGCTAGTTACTTCCTTCCAGGAGGACTTTGATGTACCTATCTTGACCCTCTGTAATCTCCCTGTAAGAAAAGCTTTGATCCATTGCAAACTTTTACCTCGAATTCCATAAGCCTCCAACTGACATAAAAATTTAGCGTGAGATACTGTATCAAATGCTCGCATAAGATCAATATAAACAACATCAATGGAATCACCCTTATCCCAAGCATTGAACCAATGGTGTGTACACCGAAGCAGTTGGGTAAGGGTAGATCTTTTATGCATAAAACCATGTTGACAAGAAGTAATTAAATTATAATTAGACAAATGATTAACCATAAACGGCTTGAGAACTCGTTCGAATATTCTGCAACAGACTACCGTTAAACTGACTGGTCTGTAGTTTTTTGGGCATTTTCGACTACCTTTCTTAAAAATAGGACAAACATCTGCTTTTAGCCAATCATCAGGCAAAGCAGAATCCATCAAAGACTTTTTGAAGATTTTAAACAGTGGATGTGCTAAGGAATGAGCTAATTTTTTGAAAAGAATAGTTGGAAGCCCATCGGCACCTGCCGACAACTTAGGGACCAAGTTATTCATAACTTTGAATACGTCAAGTTCATCGAAACCACAATCAGTAAGGCATTCTTCTGGTGCAATTTGCAAGGTGGTGGTACCCTTTTGTGCAGTGCTTTTTTGATTTTTTAAAAACGCTACAACTTTCGCAATTTAGCAAAAATGTACTGACATAACGGCTCAATATAGACCCAAAATCTTTAAACATCGATTTCTCAAAACTTCAGAATCGGCCAAAGATTCTTTTTATGCCACGATATGAAGGGCATATATGCCGAGGGTCTTGTTTTTGGATTTGGCTCAGCAGGTCTTAACGGTGGAGAAAATCGGCCAACTGCACGGTAACACGAAATTTCGCAACTTCGCATTGAGGTTCCTCGAGTAGTTTATGAGAAATCTATGTTTAAAATAAAATAACAGCCGCTTTCCTAAAATGGGTTTTCCGCCCAATCTCGTTCTTAAGGCAACGAACTTCAGTTAACAGTCATTGATAAAATGTGCAATTATATAGTGTATGATTGAATATAAGTGGACCAAAATTTCTCGTAAGTTTGGACAGTAATTTTGAAACAAGTTATTTCCTCGAAAATTACCATTTTTTGACCCTCAAAATGGTTTTTTGCTTATACTGACTTAACCACTGAAGATAGCCCAGAGGTTATCAAAGCAAAAATGTTCATTTTTATGTCCTCTTTTTAGCCATAACAACCAATCCGGTGTCTAGTCTTCCTGCTGGGAGACTAAGACCAAAAACCAAAACTTTTATATCTTTCCCCTTAAGAATACGGGACTGGTTTCAGGATGTTAACGAGCACGGAAATAGGGTATTTCGAAAGTTTTAGCTATTTACGTAAAGGATTAAAGCCGTATGAGTCAAAAACACCAGAAAGGAAACCACCACCTTAAGCTAATGCTAGATGGGTTGTGTTTAACTTATCCATTATTTGTTTCAGATCAGTTAAATCTGCTCTGCGCAGCTCCTGGACCACCTGAAGCGGCACGAGATGGATGTGCTATCAACGAAATATTTTCAGCCTGCGCATGTGAACCAACATGTACAAATGCGGCCCCGAAATGTCCGACCCCTTGTAGAAAAGGGTGCGTTTGTGATAAAGGATTGGTGCGCAAAGGAAAACAATGCATTCATCCACGACAATGTTTCGAAGGTACGCAGGATTGTCTGACGCCCTCTTCTCTTCATCATTTTTTCAAATTGTTTTCGTTTCAGCAAACTTAAACCTTCTTCCGTTTTGAATGGATGTTATGCTCTGGCCTGTTTCACTGAGGCTGAGAACTTTCTTTAGTAAAAGTCAAAAAGCAATTGATATCCGAAAGTTTAACAGGAAACTGATGACTTTCAGCTGAAAAGACGACTATTACTAAAAGAGAAATAATTAGACTGACCCTATTGACAAAAATCAAATAAACTTCTGCCAAACGCTGCATTTCCCACAGATTCGGAAGTAGATTGGATTGATTGAAGTAAATTGTAGTAAATACCGTTCCTGTTAATAGCAATCAACTGAAACGAAATTTTGCTACTTTAATTAGCTTTAATTGTTTAGGCACAACTTGTTAGGTAATCCGCGGATTGCAACAAAGAAGATTGGCACTAACTGAAGATTAACTATTGGCTAGGTTCAGTTTTAATAGAAAAGTAGTAACCTGTTCCATGCTAAAACACAGCTAACACCAATCTGATTCGGAAAAATCTGCTGAATATCAAAGTAATCAGTGAAGACAGCACTTGTTATTGTTATACTTTGCTAGGTTATGTTATGCGGATAAATCCATTCTGCTACAACTATGTCGTTTTAATAAAATTTGTACAATACTGGCATAGGGTCTCTTGCCTCTTGCGCTCCCCCCCCAGCCATAACTTTTTAATTTTTGACCAATAGCTTTGAAATTTGGAATGGGTGCATTCTGGAGGCTCATGAATTCAAAAATTTAAAAATTTAAAAATTTTTGAATTTTTTAAAAAATTTTAAATTTTTGTTTGGTAAGGGGGGACCAAGGGGAAGCAAAAACTTTTCTGAAAAAATTTTGCTGAAAACTTGCATAGGAGTTTTCAGGGGCGCTGAGGCTGAGCACGAATTTGAAAACAGTTTTTAGATTCAGCTTTTCGTTAGCTCAGTATGAGCTAAAGTTGTAAGCTTAACATGTAAGCTTATCCTGAGCTAACGAAAAGCTGAATCGAAAAACGGTTTTCAGATTCGTGCTCAGCGCCCCTGAAAACCCCCCTAAGCAAGTTTTCAGCAAAACTTTAAAAAAAATTTTTTTGGTCCCCCTTGGTCCCCCTTACCAAACAAAAATTTAACATTTTTAAAAATTTTTTAAATTTAAAAATTTTTAAATTTTTGAATTTATAATGCACAACTCACAACTCCAGAATGCACTCATACCGAATTTAAAAGTTATTGGTCAAAAATCAAAAGTTATGGCTGTGGGGGGAAAGCGCAAGAGACCCCTGGCATAACCCACCAGTCCCCTCATGGCGCTTGATCCTGCAGCTACGTAGCTGCTTTGAAAGCAAGGCAACTAGATTAAGCCAGTGAAATTGGAAACGCTAGGAACTTACCATTAACTTAACGTTAACTTCATTGATTCAGCTCTGTTCACGTTTGATTTGAGTCTTCAGCATTAGATATAATATTTTTGATCAACTTCAAGTTAATATTGGTCCTCTTGCGGTTAGAAATTTTCCTTGCACACATTGCGCACTGCTTTGCTCACATGACAAAATATCAAGCACCGAGGGTAAGCACACTGTCCATTCTACTTTTCTAGTATATCTCGGTGCTGTCTTTAATTTTGGCGAAAGAAAAGCTTGTTACAGACCTAACTCGTTTCTTCCTTTTTCTGTGATACTCGCCTTCATCTCAGTCGTTATGTTTTCAATCCGCCATGGCCATCCTAAAATCGCAGTTCAACGCTAACTGGGAAGGAAATTCATCAAGCTTTATGTGGTCAAAGGATAAATATGTAGATGAATATAAATATAAATATAAATATATATGTAGATGCTTTAAATTTGATGAAAACGATGCTGATCGGTCCTTTGTTTCAGGATTTCCGCTAAAGAAAATGGATTACGAAAAAGCTGAAAGAGCCAAAGTAAAAAGACATAAGCTTTTCTTCTCGGATGGGCAAACCCACCTCAGTCATGCGACACTATAGTACGACCAAAAAATGTGTGTACAAACTTCGACCGTTTATAGCAGATTAAGCTTTGGAGTAAACCCCAACAATGTATATATTTTTAGAATCCTCAGGAACCCGATATTTCGAAAATCCGAAAAAATCCGGAATTCCGGGTTTCATTCACGGAAAATCTAAATTTTTTACTTTTTAGCCCAATTGTTATCGCAATCAAAAATTTGTTTTCATAATCGAATAGAGCCGGTCCCGCTGCATATTTTTGCTTTTACAAGTTTTTCACGAAAATGCACCCAATTCCCGGAATTCCGGGATTTCGAAATTTTCGGATTTTGAACATTTTCTCCAATACCCCCAAGATGGGTATCATTCGAAAGCTCTTATCGAGCTGAACAACTTTTCCAATAGAATGAACTCTTGAAAATGCACGCATTTCCCGGAATTCGCGAAACCCGGATTTTCCGGATTTTAAAAACTTTCTCCAATACCCACAATATGGGTATCGTTCGAAAGCACTTGATGAGCTGAACAAATCTTGTAATAGAACCAGCTGACAGAAATGAGCCCAGTTCTCGGAATTCGCTAATACCTTCCAAGCTAGAGTGAAATCCGGAATTCGTGAATTTCGGGAATTGGGTGCATTCTCAGACATTATTTCTGTTACAAGATTTGTTCAGCTCATCAAGAGCTTTCGAATTATACCCATATTGTGGGGTATTGGAGAAAATTTTTAAAATCCGGAAAATCCGGTTTTCTCGAATTCCGGGAGTTGTGTGCATTTTCAAGAGTTCATTCTATTACCAAAGTTGTTCAGCTCGATAAGAGCTTTCGAATGATACCCATCTTGTGGGCATTGGAGAAAATTTTTAAAATCCGGAAATTTTGAAAACCCGGAATTCCGGAAATTGGGTGCATTTTCGTGAAAAACTTGTAAGAGCAAAAATTTGCAGCGGGACCAGCTCTATTCGACCGTCAAAACAAAATTTTGATTGCGATAAAAATTGGGCGGAAAACTAAAAATTTTAGATTTCCCGTGAATGAAAACCGGAATTCCGGATTTTTCCGGATTGTCAAAATCTCGAGTTCCTGACAATTCTAAAAATACTATATCCTGACGATTCTAATCTGCTATAAACGGTCAAAGTTTGTGCACACATTTTTTGGTCGTTCTATAGTTTACAGAATGACGTTAAGGATCGATGGACGGTATCAAATGTATACTCAGCTCATAGGCAGAAGTGTCTGAAAACAAGTCCTTAGCAGGCTTTTTCCCTGATGCAACTTGGTGGGAAGACCTTTGCAAAGGAACGGTTCTATTGGAATATATTGCTAGTACAAAGCAAGGGATTATACATTCTGTTAGTTTCAAATCTGATACATAAATATCCTGAATATAATTAAATCGGTAATTTGGAGTTTCACACAACTACTTTGTTTTATGGTTTGGTCAAGGCTATGATGGTTCATCGCGGAATAAATGATCAGTCGGCATCATTAAAAGGCATTTGCGAAAATTCTGGAATTCCACCGCTTCCGGATTTGCCGTATGATCGTCAAATTGATGGTCATTTATTTGTGGGAAGATATGCCGCTGCAAATAAGCTCAGCAAATTTGGAAGACTTCAACCTGTAATTCTGGAAGTAATGTTTTTGGGCGTTCAAAATCACTGCGGTCCCCTAAAATTGCGGTCCCCTAAAATCATGTTTACTACTACATGTGATCTTCACAAATGCGGTCTCCTAAAATCATATTTACTAATGCAAAAGATTCGCAAAGCTGAGGTCCTCTAAAATTGAGATACATTCTACCGTAATTTCCTAAAACTCCTATCTTATAAACCAGGACATTTAAGACGTTTTCTCAAATATAAGTTTCATAATATCTTATAGTTGGCCATCTCATTATAATCTCAAGATAAGTTCTAGATTAATGTGGAATTAGCACAATCTTTTAATTAAGAAAGATATACAATTATTGTACTACATGATTGTTATAAATCGTTCAGAATTATATCATCCATCAACACATCTTGTTCCATTGGAGTTGCTTCATTTAAATTCGTAGCATGCCGTAACCCAGACGAACCGAAACCGCTTTGCCCCCTGCACGTCGTACCCAAATCAAATACCTCTACGATATGAGTTTCCGCAACCATTTCACAGATAAGCTGAGCGATTCGATCCCCGATTTGAACCTCAATGTCTTTATTACTGAAGTTAACCAACACCACTCAGACGTTCCCCCGATAATCCCTATCAATCACCCCCGCCATCACATCAATCCCTGCTGTTAGAGCCAATCCTGATCGAGGAGCGATTCTTCCATAGCAGTGAGCTGGCAAAGACTGCAATATCCGTCTGCACAAGTATTCTACCCAACCTACCGGTACAACACATTGCCTGGCACTGAACAGATCGTACCCAACACTTCCACCTGTGGCACGTGCTGGCAATTTGCCATACGTTGATAGAAGTTCCACCTGCAGTTGATGACTCATGACTTTGGAATGCAGCGATCAACTATAAAAGGAGAAAAGTTTTCATTAAAATTTCAGTTGCTCTTACGATGTCGCAACAAAGCGTGTGCTTTATCAGTCTTGGATTAGTCAGGCTGGAACATGATTGCGATGTGATTCTCAAGGCAGCAATAATTATACTGGACAGATCATCTAATTTTATGATTGAGTATGCATCTGATGTGCGTGTACCTCAAGAAATGTCATCGCTGTCTCCAGAACACATTGATGTTATTAAATTCGTTGAAGCAGCTTCGGAGATGAAATGGAAGACAACTACCTACGTGAAAACTTTGGATCAACTGGTATCAAGTATCTGTCAAATCATAAAAGAATTTAACCCATCTGAAGTTGTAACTGAGGGATACCGACAGCGCTATATTATTACAAGGATGCTTCGATTGAATGATATCAAGACTCCTGTACAGGATCCTCATATGCTTATCTTGAACAGTACAGCTAGGTGGAACTTCCAGCTTTTCCCCCTTAGTCGTGTCACTACCCCTACTCCAAGAGACTGCACTGATATGGCAAAACACATCATGGAAGCATATACCCTATGGAACTCCGATGAAGACTCTACCTTCTCATAAAGAATTAAAACTTAAAATACTCTATGTTTTATAAGTTGTGTATATTGAATATTGTATGTCATACCTATGCTAATAGTCAATAAAGATATTGATATATTTTATTGTAGTTATTCATACATATACAATAATAACAACATTAACAGTAATGTCCATAAGCATAAGAAGATACTCCGTCTTCCAAAATATATCGTTTATCATCAAAAGCAGACAAACTTATTTTGTTGGTTTTTATAGAGTAAATCTGATGTTTGTAGCTTCTGATCATAAGCATTACATCTCAGCGAAGTATTTCATTACGCAAACAATAAACAAAATCATTATGACATAGTACATTTTTAACAACACTCTTTTTGACACCTTTAGCACGTTTTTTGTCCACGCCATTACATACAAAACTATACAGTTTTGCACGCAGACCGCAAAAATCTGAAACAAGAATACCCGAAGTTTCATCCTTCATTTTTCCAATCACCTTTTTATTTGTGACGGAATGCAAAGAATGATCCTTCGGATAATCACTAAAATCAAACATATCACTGTCTGTGAGCATATCACTATAAACACCATTACACTAAATAAAATAGCAGAGACTATCAGTATCTAATAACTTTGCAGACATATCATATTTACATAAAACATAATTATAATGGAAATTATACATGAGCAATTTTGACAAGTCGAGCACAGTAAATCCCACATATATGGGTTTATTGAGTTCAACTGTCGCTCGACTCATGCAAACTGCTACCAAGTCCTCACTAAAAACAGTTGTTGCGAGGATTCAATACCAATTTGCGGAACCGAGCCGAGATTGATCATGAACAAATTCCACATGTAAATGACCACGCACGTTCTCCATCGTTTTGCCAAATACGGCGTTGTTTAGTAGCTTAAACAGATCTTTCTCAAAATTTGAAGTACCCTTTTGCCGCATCATGGTGTTAAAACTGATATATTTTTGCATCCATGCGGATTGTTGAAAAGCAAGGACACGGTGCACTCGCTGTAGTTTTAGCCCCAATGATAAGTATAGTTTGAGATTACGAAAATGTATTATATACTTTTGTTTGTTAGATAGATTGGGAACCAGCTTGCGCAGTAAACCAGTTTTTACACCAAGATGGGACTGCAAACGCTTACAATAAGATGATAACATAGAATCAGTAATTAGCATTTTTTCTGGTGCCAAAGGATAGCCGTTGTGCAGTTTATGAAGATTTTTAGGATACCCCCAAATCAACTTCCAAAGCGTAGCCCTCCTCTCCCTCCTCGTTCACACCCTCCCAATCAATTTTATCAATTTCGGACTGTGAAAGCCAATGAAAGTTCGCACAAGGCTGTTTTTGACTCATAGCCCACCCGTACAAGTTATTTGCATCAAGATATAAAATGTACGACATTGGTAATGAACAATCATATACATCTAAATAAGGATTATTTGCTTTAGCATAGCGATGAGAAATCATCACAACTCCTCCACGAATTCCTTGTTCAAAAAAACAGGTACTGATCAACATATTTAAGTAATTCCAGCTTAATATTTGTCAGCTTAAGGCAAGCATCCCATCCAAAACCAGGAAGTGTTACGTAATGGACGGGATCCAAACCATAATGCTGAAGACAAAAAGTTCTGAAATTCTCAAAGACGTCTGCCAGTAACAAAACATCAGTTAGCAGATACAAATCGTGATACTCTCCTAAATGTTGTATATTAAAAGTGCTCCATACAGCCACAGCATGATTATAGTCTGCATCAGAAATATCTTTTCCAGTCAGTTTGCTGTGGAATTCAGCTTTAGGGTGAAGGCTGGTTTCTTCAAATCTTTGCCATGCATCCATGTAGTCGTACGGATACACTCCCTTGCGTAACAAGAGGAGGCGCTTGTTATTGTCCGGATTATTTGATGACAAGATTGTTAGTTGGTCTGGACTAAGGTTAGACACCAGAGCATCCAGGGGAGCCATGAGAAATTGACAGCTGTCGATGAACCGAATTCTCCAGGGAGAAGGATCACCACCATAACCACCAATCACCTTTTCCTCTTGAGTTTCCCCATCGTAATCGCCATCATCATTTGTCTGCTGCCTTCTAATGGAAAAACTTATGTAGTTTTCCATTCCTTTAGCAATAGCATCCAGCTGCAGTCGATTACTTTTGCAGATTTTGCCAATTTCTTGCATGATCAAATGGGCATCATAGCGTCGTAGATTATGAAACAGAACGTTCACATTTCTGTTTAAGCGATGAAGCTGGTTGCATTTGTTGTGAGCTGCACCGCGATATTTTCCACATATGTGACAGTGTTCGCGTACCTTATCTCCAGATAGATTTTTGATGCAAAGATGGCAGTCTTCAGCTTTATCGAAACTCACCTGTTCAGTCGGTGTTAGGTTTAGAGGGACTGCTGCATCTATCTGTCTGCTATAGCTATCAGCCACAAAAATAATATGATCCAGTAGTTTTTGAACGCAGCTTAGTCCTCGATATATCACGGGTTTGGCAAGCTTTTTAGTATCATCTCCACAACACTGTTGTACTGTAATAAGCCCGAATCCGCAAGGAGTATGCAGTTGCAATGCCGATGTTGATGATTTTGATGGATCCTGCTCGCAAAGTTATATATTCTCTGTAATGCATTCAAAATCCGCATAGATCAAAAAGGTGCTCTTAGGGCTCTTTGATGATTTTTGAATTTAAGGACATCATCGGTTGGCATAATTACTTTCGCAGGACTATTCCTTAAACATCTTTCCAGGTGTTCCTTCAGCTTCTTCTCGCTGTACTGAGGTAAAAGACATCGACGACAAAAGTGCTTTTGCCTATGTCCTAAGGGTTTGGTAGGTGGTTACGAGATTCAGAGGAAGGATTATCCTAAAATTGGTCGTCACAAGTGGCTGACCATATTTAAGTTCAATGACTCTTTGTACGTCCACCTACGTTGCTGGTGGATGACGGAAGAAAAAGAATTACCAAGCAAGACGTTTGGTATTTCTTTTTCATCAGGGGAGTGGAACGTCCTACTTGGAAAATTTGATGTGTTGGCGGTGGTTAACTCATCAGATCAGCTGGGAAATGATGATGCTGGAGGAGGTGGTGCAGGTGGAAGTGTTAAAGTACCTGATGGGAGTGCTTCAGGTGGTAATCAGCAAAGAAAGGTGGAAAGGGAGTTGCCCTCATTAAGCGAAAATGGTCCGTGAAAAATTTTGTGGACGATGAAGCTGTGGAAGCACCAAAGAAGCATTTGTCGCAGTGAGAGGCGCTGAGTAATATTTTATTGACATTAGTATTACTGCTCATCACCGATAACTGCTATAAATATTTGACTAATAAATATATTTCACTTTGCAGTGAAACTTTATCTTTATTATACAATTTTTCTTTAATTACTCACTTAAAGCACGAGCTACAAATTAATTAAACTTTCTCGTAACAGTAGGTGGTATAGCATAGTTACGGCACATCAGTAAATAGTTATTAACAGTCAATATCCGTCTTTAAGAACAATCTATCAAACAATTATGATATATCACATCGATAATTACAATTACAATAAATATGGTCAAAATTATTATATTTTGAAAATTTTTCAGATTTCAACTTTTAATTGATAGCTTGGCTAGAAAATTGAAACAAAATTATCAAAAAGCTTTCTCGAATAATTTCTCCTGGATTCAGGTTATAATCTCAATAAAATATAAGTTTAAACATGTTAACATAAATAAAGCACAATTTCATGCGCATTGATCTTTATTTAAATTTCCAAACTTTCTCTATTAATGATCTTCCCAGAGCTTCTGCCATTGTCATGTCGCTAGCAACTAAAACATTTCAAAATATAGGTAAACTTGTTACACTTTGAAGATTGTTTTAATATTAAATTTTGCACAAGCAATCTAAGTGTAACTAATTTGCCTATATTTTGAAATGTTTTAGTTGCTAGCGACATGACAATGGCAGAAGCTCTGGAAAGATCATTAATAGAGAGAAATTTGGAAATTTAAATAAAGATCAATGCGCATCAAATTGTGCTTTATTTATGTTAACATGTTTAGACTTATATTTTATTGAGATTATAACCTGATTCCAGGAGAAATTATTCGAGAAAGCTTTTTGGATAATTTTGTTTCAATTTTCTAGCCAAGATATCAATTAAAAGTTGAAATCTGAAAAATTTTCAAAATATAATAATTTGAAAGTTAAAACAGATGCCATTTTCTCATTCTTACCTTCCCTATCTCAAACGTTCAATGCATCCTTTAATTAAAAGTGGTTTGAAAGAAAACGAAGCAATCACTTAATGCAAGAAATATTGAAACTTTCACTTCATTTGAAGATATCTGAATGTGATATCTTATTATATGATATGATATCTTATTTTATGTAAAATTTTTAGAATTACTTACTATTTTTGATGCTATTGTCAATCTGATCCAAAAACAATTTCTGAAATTGTTTTGTCCACAATTCCTTGTGTCTTGAATAATCGAGCGGATATTGGGTGCGTATGATCTGCAATCCGCGGCTTACATCGTCTCTTAAAAGCATCAAGTCACGTCTAATATTTTCCTGAATTTGTTTTGGTACGATCATCTAAACGTAGAAAGACTAATTTTATAAAATGTAGATTTCAAATTCAACTCGATACAGTTGCAAGTTTTGGAGTTAATCACAAGAAAATTTAATAAAGGAAATTGCTAGCAGCTATCATGAATTACTTACATTTCTGAAAGAATGTATTGAGACTTGAAATAAATTCCCTTTCAGAAACCATATGCGTGAAAGTAAATAATTAACATGTTTTGAACAGCATTTATGCAATTTTTAATAATTATTTAAACTTTTTCAAACAAACGGAGGTAAACCCAGTGTCAATGCTTTATCACTGATCCAATCGCTTACGATATAAACGAAAATGTGGCGACGTTGTAGTTGTGATAACAACTTCGTCAGAGGAACAATGTCCACAGTAATACTGGATTGATGATTTAGCTTTTATGGGAAAATAATATTGTAGACATTGTTGCCATCTGTTAGCCTGCACTTTCGCTTCTACCGTAGATTTAGTTAGCAAAACAGGCATGTCGGCTCGAGCTGCCATTTTATCGGTTATTTTAGGACCAGAAACAATATTATGAGCATTTTACATTTACATGTGCTAGAGACAGACATACAAAATGAGCACACAATCGTGCTTACCATAGAATTACAGCGATTGTCAAATTTATTGCTGTTGCAAAAACCACCGCCGAAACTAGCGCTAGACTGATCACCAGATTTGTCACAGCCAGCTACTATTCTGTCACATCCTTCCACTTGGAGCTGATAATCATCAGCATCGCTATCACCACCACCACCACCACCATTACCACCTCCACAATAGCTCTCACCGTTACCCCATCTCCATGACCACTTGCTGTACCACCTGCTGCACCCTCAACACCATCGTCACCAGCTGAACCACCAGTTTCCTCCTTGTCAAAAACCTCAGTGAACAGGTTCTCATCAATACCAACCAACACCTGAATACCGATTCCTCCAAAATCAGTATAATTAGCACCAACCGTTCCTGCACCTTCCCCAGAAAAGCCTGCCAAATTTTCATGAGAAGGAACCCTGTTGTTAGTAACGTAACCAGCAGTATCACACGATCTAGCAATGTCATCGTTTGTAGGAATTTGTAGAACAGTCATGACATTAGTCATGTGAGCAGTTGGGATTGGATGATTGGGTTGTAACTCAGGTTGATGGTTAAAGACTGGCTGAGTTGCATCTGTTGAGAGTTGGTGCTGAGACAGGGGGTAGGAAACATTGCTGGATAAGGAAAACTGGGGTAAAAACAACTAAAAGGAACAGACGCAACTTGGTTAGGATAAAAACTTTGATGACGATATAATGGGAACATTGTGAATTTTTGGACAATGATGAGTAAAAGGAAGGGAGGTGAGATTTATATATCTTCAAAGTTAAGAATCTAGGTCACAAATCTGGGAAATAGGTTAGTTTGGTGCATTAGTTTCAGTTGCTTATGCAGCTGTTTGATTTGGATCAAGACGGTATAAAACCACATGATTTAATTTTAGGGTGTTCTATAATCCTACGTCATTAAAAATAGGTTATCAAACCATAATTTAGAAAATTACGTAAAAAAATAGGTTATCTAACCTTCAAGGTCTATTGTACACAAGATGAACTGTATTCTTAACCTGGTTTTTTCTCCTTTCGGATAATGATAATATTACTTTACGTTTCATTCGTTTTGACAGGTTGATCTGATGTTTAGATCGCAGTTGTTTAGTTTATGGTGATTAATTGTTCTAGTTAAATAGGTTATTTCAATTTTTAAATTGGAACTGTTTTTTACAGGTTCAAATCAGGGTTTTCTTTGTTTAAACACTGATTTTAGGATTCAAAGG